>CM059307.1:9629332-9674332 GCA_030340665.1 Neosalanx taihuensis
GAAGATATTCGGAAAAGTAAGAAGGAGAGTCCTCAGTTTTAATGACTTCTGTGCAACAAACTGGAGAAATGCTCATTGAAATGTACGACATGTGACTTTGTACCTCTAACATTGTGGTTCACCATGCAGAAAGAAGGAAAGACAGATATGATAACAGATTTAAATTAAAGTGTCACAATAGCAAAAGGATTGGGAGAGAGAAATCCACGTTTTGGGAATGTGTGTGTGTGTGTGTGTGTGTGTGTGTGTGTGTGTGTGTGTGTGTGTGTGTGTGTGTGTGTGTGTGTGTGCAGAAACCCTCCCAAAACATGAACCAACACCCTCACAGTCTCAGTCCTCTCTAAGTCATGCCTCTTTCCAGAGAAGGTGTCTCATTTGAAACCAGTCAACCCACACATTCCCTACCAGGCCACTTTTCATAAAGCCACTCAAAAAGGCATGTAAGTCTCTGACCACCAAACTACAACATTCATTTGATGCTTTTCTTCTCTGTATTAAGCTAACATCCACAATATCCTTCCCTAGCAGCGCTCGGCAATCAAAGGTCCCTGGAAAGATTATTTGAAGAGAAACTCATGCTTGGATGTCGTAGCTGCATAAGTGGTTGGTACCGAGTCTTTGAACATCCCCTCTGATATTCAGCTTTAAAGAGGATGAGGACTCTTTAAAAAAAAGGTCTTTTAAGTGGAAGCTTTACTGGCAGCTGTACACTTACCCTACACTAAGGGGCACAGTACAAACACTGGTGGTCCGACACACATACTGGCCACACACACTTAAACCCATCTGAGTTCACACACATGCACTATTGGATACAGTATAAGCTCAGACACATTCACATGGGTTATTCTGTTTCCCTATACTCTTATACTAGACTTGATCATAATAATAATAATAATACCTGATTTAGCAGACGCTTTTATCCAAAGCGACTTCCATTTTTTTAAATGTAAAGAATCAAAAGATTCAACAATATCATGTGTCAAATCATAGATGCGTGTGTGAAGATTTGAGGGAAAAGTTGAGGAGGGACCCCATAAACTAAACTAAAGCTTTCTGTGTCTGTCATACTTGTCAGGTCTGGGGTTAAACAGTGAACACTGCGAGAGGAGAGACAGGCTGTAATAACAGGACAATGCTATGATTGGACCTGGTTTCTGAGATGGGATACGGGGGCCACATTCTGGCCTGGGGCCTTGGGACCTGGGCTGGGGGTTTTGGGCTGGGGGTTTTGGGCTGGGGCCTGGTACTTGATGTGTAAGCTAAGGGCTTCCAGGGCTGGGGCTCTGGAGGTGGGTTTGGCCCTGGTGCTCGGGTCCTGAAGGTCAGACCCTAGAGGAAGGTTTCCAGGGACTGAGGCAGGGGTCTGGGCCGGTCCAGGGCCGATCCAGGGTCTGGCTGGCTTATCTGGACCCAGTGTTCTACCAGCAGTGTGATTCAGTAGCATGTGCACCGCTCGACCTCTCCAGTCTAAACAATGAGCACAGGGAGCTGGAATGGAAAGTCTGTCTCAACTCTCCACTTCACCTTTTAACCAGGAGCCACTTATGTCTAAGAAAAAAACTTTTATTTTCTCCAAAGTCCTGTGATACAACCTCGGTATCCGTGCTGTAATCTCTCTGCTTCTGCTTTCCTTTATTTCCGTCTTTCTATTTTAAATCATTCCAAAAAAATAATCCAATCCAAATGAATCCCTCCCCACACTCGTCTTTCATTGTCCTGGTGTTCAGGTCTAGCTGGTGCTGTCACTCCACAGCGGAGTCAGCGCTGAGCAGACTCCCCGCCTCGCCTGCCCGTCACCATCACATCAGCATCATCAGGCTACCAGGCCCCCCACTCTGTTTGCTGTTACAGGCGGCAGTGTGACGAGTGCACACCCCCCCCGCCCCCCCTCACCCCCGCCCCCCCCCGCCGCCCCCTCCACTTTCCCCTCCTTTTCTCGTGAGTTTATTTGACTTCTCCCAGGTTAAAATTGAGTACGGATGGAGTTATACACATTGCTTTTCTTGTGAATTTAGCCTTAAAAACAGGCGCTCAGCGTATATCCTGCCACTCCGGTCTTTTTTTCCTCCTTCAGTTTTGGCTCGCGGAGCTTGCTTATTTGCCGGGTAAAAATGTGAATGGGCGTCTATAAACCCTGTCAGGGATTTTTGAAATACCAATTTCAAGGATTTCTTTCATGGTAAACTAGGTTCATCTTCTTTGCCTAGAAGAAAGTCATGGTACGTCACATCCTGCATGACATACAACAAACATGTGTGATGTTTACGTGTAACCTATCACACATTCTGTAACAAAACAGAAAAGTATGTATATTGGAGAATGGTGGTTTGGATATTTAGACTACAGTTAGTCGAATCCAACATCTAGAATGAGCAGGGTGCTAAAATAGAAATGCAGTATAACCAAGTTCCTGCTAGAACTGTACTCCAAGCTGATGAGCCGGGGGGGGGGGGGGGGGGGGGGGGGGGGGGTCTTCGTCCTGAAAGGTACTTCACTTCCAGAGGACTTCTCTGAATGTTGCCCCCTCCAGCCTTCCCCCATGTTTGGCCTCCATCTTATTTCTTGAGCTATTCTGGCCTGTAAGAGTTGATATGTGAAAAGCTCTGGGGTCTCATTTATAAAGGAGTGCGTAGAATTCTTACTTAACCCTCCTATTGTACTGGGGTCAATTTGACCCCACAAGACATTTCTTTTTCCGTGAAAACATGTTTTTCATTCACCAAATGGTCTGAAAATTATAGGGGTTGTTCAATACTATGCTTTTGATGATTCATATAAATTTGAAATGTTTTGATCAAATTATGGGTGTTTAATCGAATTTTATAACACCTGTTGTACTCTGGGGTCAATATGACCCCGCAGCACACAATGGTGCAATGGGGCAAAATGTCACACTATACTGCTTCTAACAGTCAAAATACCCCCCCCCCCCCTTCTTCTAACGGTACCCACACACACACACCCCCACACATGAACACACACGTGCGCGCACACACACACACACACACACACACACACATGAACACACACACACACACCTGAGCATGAGCACACACACACACACCCACACATGAACACACACACACACACGCATGCACACATGAGCACACACACACACACAGACATGAGCATTCCCCTCCACACACACACACACACACACCCACACATGAACACACACACACACACGCATGCACACATGAGCACACACACACACCTGAGCATGAGCGCACACACACACACACACACACACACACGCATGCACACATGAGCACACACACACACCTGAGCATGAGCACACACACACACACACACACACACACACACACACAGACATGAGCATTCCCCTCCACATACACACACACACACACAGACACACACACACACAGACATGAGCACTCTCCCCACATACACACACAGACACTCACACCTGTGCCTTTGATGTCTGGGGTCAAGAAATGGTTACGACAACAAAAAGCATAAACAAATCGGTTTTCTCGCAGACTGTGCGCCATTTCAAATTTTAGTCTGAGAGAGACAGGCAGCATGAAGAGAAGGCAGAAGTTCTTTACTTTGGAGGAAGCTCGTGTGCTAATTGAGCAAGTTGTGGATGAGAATGACCTGGAGGACATTGCTCAACAAAATGAGGAAGAATCAACGGATCTGGAGGATTCTGGGTCAAAAGATAATGATGAGGTGAGAGATCCTTCATACAGCCCACAAGCTAGTTCTTTCTCTGATCAAGCCCAAACATCACCCACTGCAGCAATGGAAGAAGGGTATGAAGCAGAGGAAACTGATGATGATGATGATGATGATGATGATGATGATGATGATGATGATGATGATGATGATGATGATGATGATGATGATGATGATGATGATGATGATGTAGCATATGAACGTGAGATGGAAGAGTCAGAGGACTGTACTTACGAAGTGGAAGAATCAATGGATGAGATAGAGTCGGAAATAGAAGGGTCAGAAGTAGAGGAATGCACTTTTGAAGAAGAGAAAGAAACAAGTGAGGAGGAATAAAGTGAGGAAGAATCTGAGGAAGAGGAAACAGTTGAAGATGAATATTTCCAGTCCAAAGATGAAAAATTGATCTGGTGTTCTATCCCCCCCAATGACGGACGACGCATGCGGATAGCAGATAGAGCAGAGAGAGAAAGCCACCATGGTCCAACAACATATGCCAAGTCTCGTATCTCTGACATTAACTAAAAAGTTGAAACACAGAGGTTGGTGATTATTTATACTTTATGCTTAGCCGGGTGGGGTCAATATGACCCCAGAGGACAATGAGAGTTATTTTTTGCTCCTATTAAAAAAATTCAAGTGATTCAAAAACTTTTTTTTTTACTAAACATTGACATATACCACTCTCTGACAAGTCATATAGTCAAAATAAAATATAGTAAAAAAAATAATTGTCTAATGTTATTTTAATTTGAAAAAATTGTATACTTTTATGTAAACAAGGTCTGTTGGCCCTAAATTCCAAAAATAAGGGAGATATTTGTGGTAATGAGTTGGACTCAATTCAAACTTAAGGTGTAACACAAAATGTATTGATAATTTATACTTTAGGCTATAAAAAAACACCAAACCGTTTGGGGTCAATATGACCCCAGAGGACCATGGGTGTTATTATTTGCTCCTATTAAAAAATGTGGGTGATTCAAAAACATTTTTTTTTACTAAACTTTGACATAAGCCACTCCCTAATAAGTTATATACTCAAAATAATAATAGTAAAAAAATATATATATATATTTCATTTTTTTAATCGAAAACATGGTATACTTTTTTGTAAACAAGGCCTGTTGGCCCTAAATTCAAAAGCTAAGTACAACTTTTACGGTAATGGGTTGGACTGAAGTCAGACTAAACATGTAACAAAGAATTTATTGATAATTTTTACTTTAGGCTTTAAAAAAACACCAAACCGTTTGGGGTCAATATGACCCCAGAGGACCATGGGTGTTATTATTTGCTCCTATTAAAAAATGTGGGTGATTCAAAAACATTTTTTTTTACTAAACTTTGACATAAGCCACTCCCTAATAAGTAATATACTCAAAATAATAATAGTAAAAAATATATATATATATATTTTATTTTTTTAATCGAAAACATGGTATACTTTTATGTAAACAAGGCCTGTTGGCCCTAAATTCAAAAGCTAAGTACAACTTTTACGGTAATGGGTTGGACTGAAGTCAGACTAAACATGTAACAAAGAATTTATTGATAATTTTTACTTTAGGCTTTAAAAAAACACCAAACCGTTTGGGGTCAATATGACCCCAGAGGACCATGGGTGTTATTATTTGCTCCTATTAAAAAATGTGGGTGATTCAAAAACATTTTTTTTTACTAAACTTTGACATAAGCCACTCCCTAATAAGTAATATACTCAAAATAATAATAGTAAAAAAAATATATATATATATTTTATTTTTTTAATCGAAAACATGGTATACTTTTATGTAAACAAGGCCTGTTGGCCCTAAATTCAAAAGCTAAGTACAACTTTTACGGTAATGGGTTGGACTGAAGTCAGACTAAACATGTAACAAAGAATTTATTGATAATTTTTACTTTAGGCTTTAAAAAAACACCAAACCGTTTGGGGTCAATATGACCCCAGAGGACCATGGGTGTAAGTCAGTCGGGAGTACATTACGAGGGTTAAAGTGTGCGTACGCCCAAAAACGTAAAATGGCGTACGCACCCAAAAATTCAGATCAATAAAACCGTGCGTACGCACACCTGTAGGCAATGTTCGCTTTATAAATCACAGCTTAACCACAAGTGTGCGTACGTAAAGTATCATTGCACCCCGCCCTGAACACGCCCATTTTTAACCATAAATGGTCAATGCAAAGGACCTCATGCATGCTAATCTAGTATCATTCTCATTAACCTGGCAGGTGATTCTTCACGGTGAATCAAGGCAAACAAAAAACAACACAATAGTGCGACAGCGCCAAGTGGCAGAACCGGAGAAGAAGCGGTAACAACTGCAGTAGTAAATTCCGTGTTTATGTATCTTGCATGGCGATTAAAAACAAATTCTGATTCTGAAGTGTAATGAGTGTAGTGATTTCGCGGGAGCTTAAAAACTGTATTTCCAGTTTTTGACATATGATGATATATGCACAGTGTTAAAGAAATATATTTAGTTATACTTTGTGTTCTGTAGTTACATGCATTTCAGCCTCCTACACTGCGGTAAAAGGACAATCTGATTGTGAGACAGACAGCGCTGAATATTGATTTAAAATTTGAGTTGCATTGTACAAGATGTGTATGGAACAATTATCACGCAGTTCAAGCTCAAATAACACTGATGTATTTAATCTTCATTATAATCATAAATTGAGTCAATGTGTGTGAGGACAACAAAATACATAAATATTATGAGTAATCGCTTCTCCGACTTTTACTTTTTGCAGTATGTGTCTCCAATTCCCACTGTCTCCAAAAAGTGCGTAGGTTTACGGGAGGGTCATAGTTTGCGTGGAGGACCGCACATTCTACCGCCAAGTTAGTGTTTTATAAATCACTGACTTTGCGTGAAAACTGTCGTACGCACGTTTTCAGCCCGGTTTTGTGCGTACGCAAGCTTTATTAATGAGACCCCTGGTCATTCTTGCATGACATGACACTGTAGGTAACAAGTCATCTTTACATTTATTCATTTAGCAGATGCTTTTATCCAAAGCGACTTACAGTAAGTACAGGGGCGTTCTCCCTGAGGAAAGTAGGGCACGACATCATATATCCACAGCCGGGGGCTCGATCCCACAACCTTCCAATCATGAGGCCAACGCCTTAACCGTTGAGCTATCTGACGCCCCCTTTAACACATAGACCATCAGAAAAGATTGATCTCATGCACACAGCAGTTCTGTGTAGACTGTTTCATCCTGCTGTATCTGTTATTTCCCCAGTTGTAAACTGGTTTGGTGTGAGCAGCCTTATTGTTGAGAGAGCAGGACTGCTCAACGAATCATATCAAAATAATCGATCTTCCAACGAGCACTGTATTGTGTGTTGTAATGTAATGTTTTATATTAGGCTGTTATTTTTCGTTTAAATTGAAATTGTTCACTTTGGGTCAATGTATTGTTCAGTTTTTTCAGAAGACATAGTGGTGGTTTGATTTCACAAGTACTGTTTTTGGATCACCAAATGTAGGTGGGCAGCTGGAGGGCACTAGAGAACTAGGGCTTTAGAATGGGCTGGCGGGGGTGGGGGGGCAGCTGCCCTTGCCCCCCCTGTAGATTCGCCCGTGGAGCTGGCATAGACCCTCCAGCAGAAGAGGCATCACAAACCAACAGAGACATTAAGAGTCTCTTAAGAGTGCCAATATCCTGGGCCACCATAGAGTTTGTATGACCTGCAGCACGTAAAGACAAAAAAGACTTCAGCTGCAACGTTAGGTTGTGTTGATATTACAAGTTGCCTAAATATATCTTAAACCATATTGATCTACCATGTCAGCTTTAAATGTGAAGGACAGCTGAGGCGTGTTCCGGGCGTGTTCCGGGCGTGTTCCGGGCGTGTTCCGGGAGTGTTCCAGGCGTGTTCCAGGCGTGAGGCAAGCTGAGGCATCTGTGCTGGGATGATCCTGTGAATCGGAGGCAGTGACGTTCCCTGGAAATTTACTAAAATAGAAATACGACACTTTATAATGTCAGAGAATCTACATATCCCCCCCGCAAATTGACCATTTTAATCTTGGAGTATTATCCCCCCCTCAAAATAGACCTAACCTGAATGCTGTATTTTTTGGGATTTATAACTTGAAAAATATCGAAATGCACTCAAAAGGCATATGGTTGGAGGCATCAGCAATATTAGCAATCGTTCTAGGAGATTTTAATAATAATAGTAATAATATATCATTTAGCAGGCACCTTTATCCAGAGCGACTTACAGTAAGTACAGGGACATTCTCCCTGAGGCAAGTAGGGGGAAGTGCCTTTCCCAAGGACACAAGATCACATATCTTCAGCCAGGAATCAAACTCACAACCTTCAGATCACAAGGCCAACACTTTAACCTGCTGAGCTATCTGACCCCCGCGAAGATTTTATGTCAGGGGTCTCCAATCCTGGTCCTCGAGGGCCGCTGTCCTGACAGTTTTAGATGTTTCCCTGCTCCAGCACACCTGATTCTAATGAAGGGTCGTTATCAAGCTCTGTGGAGGTGTGCTGGAGCAGGGAAACATCTAAAACCTTCAGGACAGCGGCCCTCGAGGACCAGGATTGGAGACCCCTGCTTTATGTATATGCTGATGAAACCATGACGACTGCCTCCATGTAGTGAAATATGGTACAGTAGACACGAGGGTACATCAATTGCTGGCTGTTTTATAACCCTGACTATTCTAGTTCACACTGTTATTGATTTGTCCTTCAGGAAAGAGGTGGCTTGGCGAAGGGAAGTGTTGTAAGTGTGAGTGGGTTGTAAGTGGGGGTCATTATCTGGCAAGACTCCTCCTATGATTCCACTTTTGGGGGGGATGTTTCCTTAATTAGACACTAAAAAGGTCCCCAGACTAATTTGGGACTGCTTGTCTGCCAGCGTGTAGAGCGGACAGAATGATTGTGTTATCTCACTGGCTGTTCTTGTGGAGAGAGTGCGATGTGTCTTCACAATAAAGATTCCATCTTCCCTTTCGCAGGTGGATCATTGAGGGTGGAAAATTGCAAACATATAATATCAGTTAACAAAGGTTTTATTACACACAGTCACAGCACATTGTACAATACTGAGACCCTCACTGTGCCCTCACTAACAGAGGCAACATACTCTTAGTATTCAAAGCGCTTCACGTTTTACTATGAGATTTAAAGTGTGAGTAATTTACGTTTTTATGGCTGCTGTATGAATCAGATGGCCAGCCTGAACCCACATTAAACAGACTGGGTAGAGGTGAGGTCAGGATGGCCCAGAGCGACTGAAATGAGACTGCACTCTACTGTGTTAGGGTGCAGTGTTGGGAGTTTGACCAAGGGCTCCCTCAGATTCCGTCTTGTTTGACTTCAACACTGACCTGTGACCCTACCCTACCCTATCCCCCCCACCCCCCCCCCCCCCTCTTCTCAGGTGTGTCAGTCATGCTCAGCTGATCATTTCAATGTCCTGTACTGTAGGTGTGTGTATGTTCTCTGTTTAGTAGGTGTGTGTAGGTGTGTGTGTGTTCTCTGTCTAGTAGGTGTGTGTAGGTGTGTGTATGTTCTCTGTTTAGTAGGTGTGTGTAGGTGTGTGTATGTTCTCTGTCTAGTAGGTGTGTGTAGGTGTGTGTATGTTCTCTGTCTAGTAGGTGTGTGTGTGTAGGTGTGTGTATGTTCTCTGTCTAGTAGGTGTGTGTGTGTAGGTGTGTGTATGTTCTTTGTCTAGTAGGTGTGTGTAGGTGTGTGTATGTTCTCTGTTTAGTAGGTGTGTGTAGGTGTGTGTATGTTCTCTGTCTAGTAGGTGTGTGTAGGTGTGTGTATGTTCTCTGTCTAGTAGGTGTGTGTAGGTGTGTGTATGTTCTCTGTCTAGCAGGTGTGTGTAGGTGTGTGTATGTTCTCTAACACTCCTTCTCTGTGATCCTCAGATGGGATGAACTGCATGAATAAGGATCATGGCTGTGCCCACATCTGCAGAGAAACCTCTAAAGGAGGGGTCGCCTGCGAGTGCCGGCCTGGCTTTGAGCTGGCCAAGAACCTCCGAGACTGTACATGTATGTACCCCCCCCCCCCCCCCCCCCCCCCCCCCCAGAGGGACCACACACTAAGCACCTACTCCCCAGTTTGGTCCAGTCTGGTCCTCTCCTCCAGAGCCACGGTCAGAATGTGTGAGAACACTTCCTGGGTGTGGAAGTGAAGGTGATGGGTTATGGTTACGCAGGGAGAGGTCCCCAAAGCCTCCTAAAACACAAATCATGTAGCCTGTTAGACAGCTCGAGGCTGGGATGAGAGACAAAGCCAGGGTAAACCAACAACCACTGTAGGCTTTAGAGCCAAATATAAAGGAGGATTCATTTTCACAACAAAACTGAAGGCCTATCAGTTACGCTTGGTCTGTATAAACACTTTTTTGACTTTTGTGGTTTCATGGTTTCATAGTTGCTCCATGGCATTTTTTTTTGTAAACCTTAAGTTGCATTTGCATTTGACATCTTTCCAACCCAAAGCACTATTTTATTCACTATGTATTTAATTTATTCTTTTCATCACAAGCAGAAAAAATGAAATTGCCATCAGTCTTTTTCATACTAGAGGATGGAGGATTTTTTAAAACAATAGTATTAATCTTATTCGTTCCTCACCCTGAACGCCTCAAGTCATGGAATTTCAATCAGCATAGGGTTCCGGAGGGGGAAATAAAAATACTTTATTATGTGCTCTTTCATTTGGCAAAAACATTTTGTTCTGCTTAGCGTGTAACTTTGTGAAATCCTTAAAACTGTTCAAAGTGTCTCTTTATGGATTGAAAGGCTTTGGTAGCTGCTACTTTCCCCCCGAGAGGTAAATTTGCGGTAAATGTTTGCTAGCAAAGTGTTTACATGGGTGGGGTCAGGGTAGAAGGGGCCTGAGCTGGGATGAGTACATTTATCTTATCCAGAGCGACTTACAGCAAGTACAGGGACAAGTAGGGTGAAGTGCCTTGCAAAAGGACACAACATCATGTAGCCACAGCCAAGAATTAAACTCGCAGCCTCTTCCAATCACAAGCCCAACACCTTAACCGCTGAGCCACATGACTCCTTGGTAGTGGGGTGGAAAGCGTTTGGGATGAGGTAAAGCTGTAAAAACACGATGAAGAGTCTCCATGTATAGCTTGGTGGCTAGCAAATAGGCTAGTGAAAGCGCTAATGAACAGGCTAGCAAATAAGCCAGCGGTGGAAAGGTTGTGTGATTTTATAATCTACCGCTTGTTTAAAGAGGAACAGGACCAGTCTCCATATGAAACACACACCTCCCTGGACGCCCCTCGCCTCCCCCCTAGCTTTCTATTCTCAGGACACGCTCGTAAACGTCAGAGAATGGCGTGTTAACACAGTTCAGTTGTCCCGATTAAACTCCGTTGGACAAACTACATAGGCGCTTCCCTCTCTCTCTCTCTCTCTCTCTCTCTCTCTCTCTCTCTCTCTCTCTCTCTTTCTCTCTCTCTGCGCCCTTTTGCTCTTCCTCTTTCAAATGTCTCTTTCTACTTCTCTCAGTCTGTTTCTGCTCTGCTCTTTCCCTCCCTCCTTCACTCCGTCCTTCCTTCCCTCACTCGGTCCGAGGGCCAGCTCAGAGTCTGCTGAAGCCATTTCACAAGATGCTGCCATGTAGAAACAAAGTGAGCCCAGTGCAAGCCTGGTGCCTGACTGGCCTGCTGGCTACTTTATTACCCCACATTTGTGATGCCCCCTAGAGGCCTCCTCTGGGGTATATTTGGGGGTGGTGACTGCCACGGACATCTGAGGCAGCGTCAGACAGTGAATTAGATTCCTGAAAGCAGCATTCCAAGTGATTTGTGTATTTGAGGCCTAGCATGGGGGGTGTGTATGTGTGTGTGTGTGTGTGTGTGTGTGTGGGGGGGGGGTCAAATCAAACCAACTTTTTACAAGAAATGTCACAGAGGGCTTCACATAACCCCATAGAACTGCCCCTCAACCAACCTAAACCCTCAAGGAAGACAAGGAAAAACTTCCAGAAAAACTCACTAGGGAGGAAAATTGAAGAAACATTGGAAGGGTGTGTGGGGGTTGGTGGTCGTGTATAGTAACCCCCCCCCCCCCCCCCCCTTTTGTTGTCCTCACGTTTCCAGTGACGTGCAACTATGGAAACGGGGGGTGTCAGCACACGTGTGATGAGACCGATGTTGGGCCGGTGTGTGGTTGTCATCAGAAGTACGCCCTGCACTCTGACAGCAAGACATGCATCGGTGAGTCACAACCACACACACACACACACACACACACACATCGCTGGTCAGTTTGAATGCATCCGATGTATATTACATTGTTTTATATTAACATGATCCTCCTTGGATTCACATCAACACAATGAATGAACTGGGACTCACACGAACGTGCTCTCACGTACAAAAAAAGGATTACAAACATTTGAACTGGAGCTGTTGGTTAAACCTCCAACTGTTGTTAATTGGACCGTCTGTTTAATAGTACCATCATGAGACAGTTTTCTGTCTGTGTAGAAAGAAGAAAAGAGAGAAGAACTGTGACAGAGTTGTTCCCCTCGTCCAGCAGTCTTCCTCTCCCCTGTTCTGGCCCCATCTTATTTAAACACTTTCAACACAGTGGGGAGAGAGATATAGATGGAGAGTAATTGAGCTGCTGACACACTCAGAAAAAGACAGCGTAGAAGAGAGAGAATTAAAGGGGAGAACAGACTAGAATAATACAATTCTTTTTATTATCTAAATAATGAACATTGTTTCTTGACACATAGAAATACACATCATTTAGTCAGTGAACAGATTTGATGTTGGGAAAAACCTCGGAATTCTCTGTCACACACACTCCAACTTTTCAATGAGTGTTAGAGTGCTTTTTGGAGTCGTGGCATGTTATTGGCCGAGGCATGAGGTTCCGTATCATGTGACAGCTTTAGCGAGGTGTAGGGTGGTGTGGAAAAGGAACAAGATGTTGGTGATATGGCCGTCGTCAAGCCCAAAGTCCATGTAGCCTTTTGCCAAATTGGTAACTTGAACACATGCTTTTCAATAGAGCTTTAATGTCCTCATACTAAGGGTCCATATGCTGAGGAGAAATACCCCCAACATGTATTAGTACTATGTTTGGGTAAGGAAATGACCCATTTGAGGTAAGTCAAGTTTTGCGTGTTAATTGTATTCAACCCAGCACCAATCCTAAATTTAGCTTTAATCTCTTCTAAAGTCGATTTAGTGGGAAGGGGAGGGGGGCACTTGGAAGCAACCACTTCACAACCCCGCTGGCAAGCAAATCGGAAGCCATACGATGGCAGACAAATATGCAATTATCATCAGCGTATGAAATGTTTTATCCTTTTTTTTTATTCATCTATTTTTATGTTTCAGCCATCCATCATTTTGTCATCCAAGATTGTTCCAGATAGTTCCAGTTTTTGCAAAGAGAGAAGGATGACTCCCAGCTGGAGGTCAGTTAGTCAGTAATTCAGTCAGTCTGCCAGTCATCCAATTCATCCGCCAGTCTATCAACCAGTTACTTAGCCAGTCAGCCAGACAGCCAGTCAGCCAGTCAGCCAGACAGCCAGTCAGCCAGACAGTCAGCCAGTCAGCCAGTCAGCCAGACGGCCAGTCAGCCAGTCAGCCAGACGGCCAGTCAGCCAGTCAGCCAGTCAGCCAGACAGCCAGTCAGCCAGTCAGCCAGACAGCCAGACAGCCAGTCAGCCAGACAGACAGTCAGCCAGACAGCCCGCTAGTCATCCTGGCTTTTAGGATGCCTGTCCAATCGGCAGCCTGGTCAGATATTCTCCTGTCAGTGAAAGCCACTGACAGACAGGAGGACAGGTATGACAGATGAATTGTCATGTGCATACAAGCCAGTGAGGTGGCCACTAGCACATTCTAAAGACACACCAGCATGCTAACGTGCTCATGCTCAGGTCGTATACAGCACAGGTGTGCTGCTACAATAACACTCCTTCAATCCAATCTACCTCTCAAGTTGTACATGCTGGTCTTCCAAAGTCTGCGAGAACTGGATTTATATCACACTTCTAATGAGTTTAAATGAGTTACAGGTACACAAACGTTCCGTAATAGACTTGCTTTCTTCCTTCTCATGTGCTGACCTTGCTGCTGTGATGGAATACTGGAGAACTCTCATCTCATTCTCCTATCAACCGAAAATAGACATTTTCTCTAACAGGTCTGCCTTCAGTTGTCCTCCTAACTCTTTGCCTTCCAGCCAATCCAGAAAATGAGAACAAACTCGAGGACTAAGAAGAGGACAGCACCATGTAGAGTGAAAGCAACCCTCCTCTCCTCTCTCTATCCTTCTGTCTCGTCACTCTCTCCCTCCCTCTCTCCCTCCCTCCCTCTCTCTTTCTCTCTTTCTCTGGTAGTGAGAGAGAAGGCCTATGTTTATCCAAGTCTTCTAAATGTGGGCCCAACCATCTTTGACTGCTCCCTCCCCCCGCCCCTCTTCTCCATTCCTTCTGCTTTCTGGTGACAGTTACTGATTGCCTGTCTTGTCTTGAGCATCCATGTTCACAGTTGTGTTCCTAAACGAAAGCTTAAGACGTATTTGAGGTGCACACACAGGTGTGTGTGTGAGGGAAAGAGAAAAGGGAGAACCCAGCATGTTCTAGAGGAGTCATTGTGAGGGTTGGGGGGGGGGGGGGGGGAGTGCAGGGCAGGAACGGACATCTCAATTGCAGCCTGATCTGATATAGAGCTTCTGACAACCCCCCCTGTTCCACCAACTCCTCCACTTCCTGCTCTTCCCTTCCTTCCCTACTGAAAAGATCCACCTCAACGATCCATCCTTTTCTCCATAACTGCCCAGTCCAGAGACAACCGTTGTCGACCCCTGGCCCCACCCCAAACACTCAGTCAAAGTCTATTGATTGCTTGTTTCGTGGGCCCCTCTCACCCCTGAAGCATGATTTTTTGCTTTAATGTGTCTATTGTTCATCTTCATCAAACCTTTGTCGCTAATCAAAAGCCCTCTGTCTGTCTGTCAGTCTGTCCGTCTGTCTGTCTGTCCGTCTGTCTGTCTGTCCGTCTGTCCGTCTGTCCGTCTGTCTGTCTGTCCGTCTGTCTGTCTGTCTGTCTGTCTGTCTGTCTGTCTGTCTGTCCGTCCGTCTGTCTGCCTGTCCGTCTGCCTGCCTGTCTGTCTGTCTGTCTGTCTGTCTGTCCGTCCGTCTGCCTGCCTGTCCGTCCGTCCGTCCGCCTGTCTGTCTGCCTGCCTGCCTGCCTGCCTGCCTGTCTGCCTGTCTGTCTGTCTGTCTGTCTGTCTGTCTGCCTGTCTGCCTGTCTGTCTGCATGGGAGAGTCTGCTCTGCGTTTAATTATTTTTCATCGTTAACGTTTTGAGTGTATCCCTGTGAATTTCTACATTAATTGCAACTTTTGTCTTTCTGCTCTATTCAGTGTTATGTAGATCACCTATATCCCATCCTGTTCTTTGTGATCATATGTAAGTTTCCCTCCTTTATGGTTCAGGAGACGCCTCTCCTTCCTGGCCAAGCCTTCCTCACTCTCCCCCCTGTAGACACTTCATCTGTCCTTCCTGCTCTCTCTCCCTTCTCTCTCTCTCTCTCTAGCAAACACTTAAGGATACTCAATTCCTTCTATTGTAGCTGAGAGACATGGGCTGAAGCACACATGCAAACGGAGACTCACACACACACACACAGACACACAGACACACACAACCCCTAACTCACAACCCCTAACCGTTAGCTGAGGATCAAAAGGCCTCTTTTTCGACCATGAGGGTACTTCAGTAAGTCCTCTGCTTTGTCCACCAATCCTCAACAAACAAACAGCCTCAGAGGGAGGTGGCTGGGCTGGGTACAGGAGACTGGTTGCGGGGTAGAGGGGGCGTTGGAAGGGGCAAAACGAGGGTGACAGAAGGAATTTAATTAATACCCCCCAACCCCCTCTGCCCGATCCTTCCGAAGACATCAAACACGATTCTAGGCTCCATTGTGCTGAGTGGGCAGCGCTCTAACCCTGCTCCCTCCATTCAGAGAAATACGCTCATTCAAAGCTTACTCCCTCCCCTCCCCCGTCCGTCCCAGTGAAAGGCACCCTATCTGCCCAGAGATGGAGGCTGCAGGCCCCCTCCCGAGCACCACCGCTGCATCCCTCCTAACCCCCCCCCCTCTTCTCCCACTCTCCTGCTGCCACTGCCCAACAGCTATGAATCTGCATGCCACTCTAACCCCCTCCTCACCCCCCTCCTCACCCCCCCCCCACCCCGCGTGTCTTCGGCTTGGGAACGTGTTCTCCAATGTTGACTGTTCCAGACAGTTGATGTGTTCCATAGACAAACAGGCAAGCAGCACTGCCCCCAGAATACCTCTTCTATTCTGCATGCCCCCCCCACCCATTCCTCCCAATTCCTCCTCTTCTTTTTTGGTTCTCCTCTCGTCTTCTTTGACTCTCTCCATCCCACCTTCTCCTTCAGTCTACTCTTCGTCCTGACATCAGTGTGGTGTGTCTTGGACAGCCTCTTCCTCCCTCTCCCCTAGTTCTGCTTTCCGTCATGGTCCCCCCCCCCCCCCCCCACAACCCCCCCCCCCCCCCGCTTCTCTTCACCATTCTGTTTTCATCCTCATCCACTCTTTCTTTTCCTACCCCCACCACACCCCCACCACACCCCCACCACACCCCATCCACACCCCATCCACACCCCATCCACACCCCATCCACACCCCATCCACACCCCCACCACACCCCATCCACACCCCATCCACACCCCCACCACACCCCATCCACACCCCCACCACACCCCCATCCACACCCCATCCACACCCCCACCACACCCCCACCACACCCCATCCACACCCCCATCCACACCCCCACCACACCCCCACCTTACCTCTTACACCCCCCACTCTACCTCTTACACCCCCACCCTACCCCTTACACCCCCCCACCCTACCTCTTACACCCCCACCCTACCCCTTACACCCCCCACCCTACCTCTTACACCCCCACCTTACCCCTTACACCCCCCACCCTACCTCTTACACCCCCACCTTACCTCTACACCCCCCACCCTACCTCTTACACCCCCACCTTACCTCTACACCCCCCACCTTACCTCTTACACCCCAACCTTACCTCTTACACCCCCCAGCTTACCTCTTACACCCCCCACCTTACCTCTTACACCCCCCACCTTACCTCTTACACCCCCCACTCTACCTCTTACACCCCCACCTTACCTCTTACACCCCCACCCTACCTCTTACACCCCCCACCTTACCTCTTACACCCCCACCTTACCTCTTACACCCCCCACTCTACCTCTTACACCCCCCACCTTATCTCTTACACCCCCACCTTACCTCTTACACCCCCCACCTTACCTCTTACACCCCCCACCTCTTACACCCCCCACCTTACCTCTTACACCCCCCACCTTACCTCTTACACCCCCCACCTTACCTCTTACACCCCCCACTCTACCTCTTACACCCCCACCTTACCTCTTACACCCCCACCTTACCTCTTACACCCCCCACCTTACCTCTTACACCCCCACCTTACCTCTTACACCCCCCACCTTACCTCTTACACCCCCACCTTACCTCTTACACCCCCCACCTCTTACACCCCCACCTTACCTCTTACACCCCCACCTTACCTCTTACACCCCCACCTTACCTCTTACACCCCCCACCTTACCTCTTACACCCCCCACTCTACCTCTTACACCCCCACCTTACCTCTTACACCCCCACCTTACCTCTTACACCCCCCACCTTACCTCTTACACCCCCACCTTACCTCTTACACCCCCCACCTCTTACACCCCCACCTTACCTCTTACACCCCCCACCTTACCTCTTACACCCCCACCTTACCTCTTACACCCCCACCTTACCTCTTACACCCCCCACCTTACCTCTTACACCCCCACCTTATCTCTTACACCCCCCACCTTACCTCTTACACCCCCATCCTACCTCTTACACCCCCCACCTTACCTCTTACACCCCCACCTTACCTCTTACACCCCCCACCTTACCTCTTACACCCCCCACCTCTTACACCCCCACCTTACCTCTTACACCCCCCACCTTACCTCTTACACCCCCCACCTTACCTCTACACCCCCACCTTACCTCGTACACCCCCACCTTACCTCTACACCCCCACCTTACCTCATACACCCCCACCCTACCTCTTACACCCCCCACCTCTTACACCCCCCACCTCTTACACCCCCACCTTACCTCTTACACCCCCACTCTACCTCTTACACCCCCCACCTTACCTCTTACACCCCCACCCTACCTCCTACACCCCCCATCCTACCTCTTACACCCCCCACCTCTTACACCCCCCCACCTTTTACACCCCCACTCTACCTCTTACACCCCTCCCCCACATTTCTAAAGCTTTCTTGAACTTCTCATCCTCTCTCCTTCTCTTCCTCTGTCTCCCCTGTTCTGACCTCTTCTGCTGTTTTGAGGGAATCATTGCTGACACTGTGTGGCCGTTTGGTATGGAAGACAGAAACAGCACCGGCGGCAACAAACAACAAACTTCTTAACTCCCCATTTCCCACCACAAAGAAATTATCACCATTGTGTATTGAATTCTTTCGTTTTTAATACCACCGGTTTCAGTTTTAGTCCACCACCACCATCCACAATCCCACAGCTAAAGACTGACACGGATTTTGAAATAACACCTTTTGCTTTGGGGTCCAGGGTTTTTCTCTTTTTTGGGGGTTGGGGAGATTAACACTCTAACAGGGATTTTGACGCTTCTTCACGGCTTCTTGCTTCTTGGCTTTGGTTTTTACTCATACGCCAAGAGGTGTGGGGGCTGAGGCCAGGGGGCAGGGGCCGGGGCAGGGGCTGGGGCAGGGGCCAGGGGCAGGGGCAGGGGCCGGGCGATTGGACATTGGGCTTCTCATTAACCTTACTGCTCACTGTTTGTCCCCCTTGTCACTTGTGTTTTAGAGAGAGATGAGGCTGCAATTGAGAGCTCTGAGTTCAATGCCACGTCAGTAGCTGATGTGGACAAGCGGGTGAAACGGCGGCTACTTATGGGTAACTCTCTTCTTCCTCTTTCTATGTGTTGCCATGGCGCTTGTGCTTGTATCACCCCCCCCCCTTTTCTCTCTTTTTTGATTGAGTTTTATTTAATCTTTTTCAATGTAATTTTTTTTTTGTAAAACCATTTTTTTAATGAATGATCTATATGATTGAATATTTCTTACCAACATGGTCAACCCTTTAGCTTATCGTTTTTATATAGGCTAAAATATAATGAAAATACAAACTTGCAACACTGATTCTGCACTCCTTCCACCTCTCTCTACCTCTACCTAAAGTATGTTTCTTGCTCTAGGTTTCTACTAAGAACTAACAGTTGGTTTCCCGGTTTGTAAAGCTTCCAAGATAGAACAGACACTCCTTAAATACATTAAAAATAAGGGACGAGATCAAGGATCTTAAATTAATTTGTTGTAAACATTTATTTTGCAAGTACACTCATAGACTAATACAGAGCTGTCCAAAATGTCTCAATATTACAACATGACGGATGTAAAAGCAGATGTTCCATCTTAAGATCATCACAAAGCATTTGTTTGTGATTTTGACAACGCTTATAAACCTTCAAAGAAAGTTTCTTAGCTTTCAAAGAAAGCCAAAGGCTTTGGTTGAGTCAATAGTGGTCTGAAAGTGGCTAAATGTTGAGCATGTAGTGATTCCATGAGGATCCCGTCTGGCTCGCCATGCTTCTCTTCCATTCCAACCAAAACCTTTCCTGTCTCCAAGTTTACCAGAGGATACGAGGAAATCCAGATCTAGTCTATATATATCTGTGATCGGGACAGGTATTGAAGGAGGCCATCTTTATTTGTTGTCCAGACTTGCTCCTTATAGTGAAGCATTTTATCTTTATCTATTTCCAGTGAGGATGACGTAGTGTGAAGTCAGAAATCATCCCTACGTGATTTAAAAAGCAGTCTTTTTTGGGAGTCCTCTCAATGAACATTTTTGTTGCTGCCTCGTGGAGAATCATGATCATTCTCAAATCTGGCATATTCTCAAATATTCCTTAGAACAGTTTTTGATGGAATTGGGACCCGAGTCTTTAAATGCTGTTCTGCTCCTTCTTCTGTTGTGTCTCATCTGTGACCTCAGCTGTGTCTCTCCAGAGGCTCAGAGACAAACAGTGAGGTCAGGAAGTCTTTGATCACCCTGTGATTTTGCGAATTCTCCCAATCAGAAAACATGGAGGGGTCTAAAATCTTCACCGTAGGTGCATTTTCACTGTGAGAGACGTAATACAAAAATGTATCCAGAAATCACATTGTACGATAAAAAATAATAACAGTAATAATTTGTATATTACTGTGTCAAATAAGTATTTGATCACTTGCTTATCAGACAGATATTGGACTCACAAAGACCTGCTGTTCTGCTTTTAAATAGTCCACCTCCACTCTGCTCATGGTTCTATATTAGCAGCACCTGTTTGAGGTCGTTAGCGTTCATAAAGGCACCTGTGCACCCCACAATCAGACAAAAGTCTAACTACTAACATGGGCAAAACCAAAGAGATGTCAAAAGACACAAGAGACAAAATTGGAGACCTTAACAAGAAAGGGCTATGGGGCAACTACCAAGCAGCCTGGTGAGAAAAGAAGACTGTTGGAGCAACTGTAATGGAAATGGAAGAGGCTAATGATGACTGTGAGTCCCTCGGACTGGGGCCTCACGCAAGATCTCAACTTGTTGGTATCAATGATGCTAAGGAAGGTGAAGAATCAGCCAAGAACAACATGGGAGGAGCTGGTCAATGACCTGAAGAGAGCTGGGACCATCATTTTCAAGGCTACTATCAGTAATACACTAAAACAGTGGTCTTCAACCCTGGTCCTCAGGACCCACTGTCCTGCATGTTTTGGATGTTTCCCCCTTCCCACACACCTGATTCTAATGCATGATCGCTTACCAGGATTCTTTAGAGCTAGATAACGACCCATGCATTAGAATCAGGTGTGTTGGAGCAGGGAAACATCTAAAACATGCAGGAC
Organism: Neosalanx taihuensis; assembly: GCA_030340665.1. Lineage (NCBI taxonomy): Eukaryota > Metazoa > Chordata > Actinopteri > Osmeriformes > Salangidae > Neosalanx > Neosalanx taihuensis. Next base: position 9,650,087 of record CM059307.1, read on the forward strand.
AGTGGGTCCTGAGGACCAGGGTTGAAGACCACTGCACTAAAACGTTATGGTTTAAAATCCTGCAGCGCACGGAAGGTTACCCTGCTGAAGTCAGCACATGTCAAGGCCCATCTGGCCATCTGGATGATCCAGAGGAGTCATGGGTCAAGTCATGTAGTCGGATGAGACTAAAATATAACTTTTTGGTCCATTCATCGTGTTTGGAAGAAGGAGGAGTAACATCCCAGGAACACCATACCTACAGTGAAGCATGGGGGAGGTAGCATCATGATCTGGGGGGGGACAGAACGACTGCACTGTATTAAGGAGAGGATGAACGGGGCGCTGTAGTGTGAGATATTGGGCAAAAACCTCCTTCCCTCAGTCAGAGCGTTGAAGATGGGTCATGGCTGGGTCTTCCAACATGACAACGAGCCGAAGCACACAGCCACAGGAAAGAGTGGCTCCTTAAGTATATCAAGGTTCTTGAGTGGCCTAGCCAGTCTCCAGACCTTAACCTAATAGAACATCTTTGGAGGGAGCTCAAACTCCGTAGAACTACAGGAACAAAAAGGCTTTAAAAAAGGCTTCTGTAGCAAATATTAAAATTGTTTGACTCAAGTGATTAAATACTTATTTGACACAGTAATATACAAATTATATGTTTTCCATGCTGTGATGTGTGTGGGTTTTGAACCCACGTCAGAGAACCCTGCCCGTATCTGCCTGTCTGTAGGTGTGTGTTTGTGTGTCTGTCCTGCTGCATGTGTGTGTTTGTCAGTGTCAGTCTTTCTGTGTATGTTTGTGTGTCCATCCTTCTATATGCCGTGTGTGTGTGTGTATTTGTGTGCCCATGTTGTCACGTCACGTCTAACATGTGTGGAGAAGCAGCCTCATGTTGTATTTGACACTGCACTCCATGGCTCTCTGAGACACACACGTGCACACACACACACGTGCACACACACCATCGCACACACACAGCGTTTGTCTGAAGGCCCGCTGGACCAGAGCCAGACTGAGCTGCCATTTGAAATGATCATGACAAACAGGGGAATGCAACAGGAACAGCCAGGTTAGTGTAGAAGTTCATATTAGGTATTATTGATCGATGTTCATTCAACAGAAATAAAGTTATTGAGGGTCTGCTTAAACAAAGCCAACTTTGGGGGGGGGGGGGCAAAGGTAGGAACATACTTAACTCCCCCAAGCAGTCTAATAACCCTGTGACCCAGAGAAGGATGTGGCCGACAGGAGAGAGTGAAGGTCTGTGTGTGTGTCTGTGTGTGTGTGTGTGTGTGTGTTTGTGTGTGTTTGTGTGTGTCTGAGCAGATTGCATGATTTGTAGCCGGGCCTTTCTTGACAGCTAGTTTATGTACCACAGGGAGAACATATTGTTAGCTGCTGAAAGACTATTGTGCCCTACTGACTCAGCTATAAGACTGCAGTTAGCTTGAGAGGACTTGGGCATAAATAAACCCTGAATATGAAGCAGGCATGGTCCTCTTCTCACCAGACACTAATATATAATGTGTCTTCTGAAAATGGGAGTGTGTGTGTATGCTGGGCCAGATTTAGGGTTGGAAGAGTAGAAGGAGATGTGAGATGTGTGTGTGTGTGTGTGTGTGTGTGTGTGTGTGTGTGTGTGAAGACCAGAAGTTACTTCAAGAACTGTAAAACAAGGACTATTGGATTTTGCGAGGACATTGTTATGGTCCTTACAAGTTCAAGTGCTATGTTTAGCAGGGTTTGAATTACAGTCCGTGTTTGGGTTAGGAGTTAGGGATTGTTTCCCATTGAGGAGCTATGGTTAGGGTTGATGTTAGGATTATGGGTTTCAGAAAAACTGGATAGTGAGCCCTGTGAGAATAATAATAAGACAACCTGTGTGTGTTTGTAAACCCCTAGTTTATCTGCCTGTTATGTATTTACTTTTTTAACTGTCAGACCCACGGTAGTTCATAGAGGAAATGCATGGTGTGTAGACGCCGCTACACTAGAGGTATGTATGTTGTATGTTTTGCATGTGATAAATGTTCTGGTGTGCTGTTTTAAGGGATTCGAGGTACTGTAGTTAGAGTGCAACTAAAACGATGAGTCTAGACATTATTGCACACACCTACCTCTCTTCCAGGAAATCCTGGGTTTAATTTGGCCTGGTCTAGAACCAGAAGGCTGGAGTGAAAACTAGGGGACCATAAGAAGTTATGTTACACTATACTGAGTCAAGTTATTGTAATGCGATTGGTCAGACATGGCTTTCATGCTGAATTATATAACACAGCAGTCTATAGTAAATGGTTTGGGCTGTCAGTTATTCCTTCAGAGACAGAGCAAGGGTAAATCTTGTAGGTATGGACACACAGACTGACTGAGAAGGAGAAGGGAAGAACATAATAGATATGCAGGCGTGGTTGGAGGGAGCAAGGGAGGATCTGCTGTTAAGAAGTGTGTGTGTGTGTGTGTTGAGGAGGTATGTCCACATCAATCAGTGTGTGTATGTGTCAAGTTGGCATGTCTGGTTCCTGTGCTTGGGCCTGGCCGGGGGGGGCAGGGGGGGCCGGGGGGGGGGCAGGACTGTACTCACACAGGGCTAATGATAGGTCCCTCCAGGATCGCTATAAATCACTGTGATCCATCACCCCAGCCCTCATGCACACACTTTCCCCTCAAACACACATCCACTTTGAACACATACTTATTACACACAAACACCCATTTACACACGTTGTGTACACATTGTCGAGGCACAGTGAAAAGTAGCCAACCATTCGTTGTCTTGCCCTACAGCACTTACCAGATAAGTTCCCAGAAAGATGGAGTACCTCTCCTCTCCTTCCAGACAACTTAGACTGCCCTCATTTCTTCAGACTAAGAACAAATAGAACCTCATTAGATCCTCATTTGAATCCTCTCACTGTGAGTCATTATTAGACCGTTTTTGGTTTCTCACTCACACACATGCCCTTTTCCTTGTGTACGTGCTGTTGCATGTTCTACTTTATCTATGTCATTAATGACAGTTAGAGACAGGAAAGACAGCGAGAGATATAGGATGATATTCAGGATATAGTCCTGGCTGGAATCAAAACAGTGTGTTACACAGGGGGATACTGCCCCCCCCCCCCCACCAGCCCCCACATCCTTGTTAGACGTCAGTTCAAGGCCAGATTGGACCTTATTACCATGTGGGGTTATGTGTTTTGTGTGGGGTTATGTGTTTTGTGTGGGGTTATGTGTTTTGTGTGGGGTTATGTGTTTTGTGTGGGGTTAAGTGTCAGGTTTTGCCCCATTCAGCACTACTTGCAGCCTGTTGAAGATCTTGGAGATTTATTATGGCAACCATCGGGAGGTGTTTTCTCAGGGATCAGTAAGGGTGATATTCTGAAGTCTGCAAACCTTATCAGTGCCACGTGCAAGGGTGGGAGGGGTGGGGTGGGGGTGAGGGGGGTGGGGGGGGGGTTGGAGGGACACTGTGATTCTTTCAGTTGCTGTACCCTTTCATTTTTTTTATTGACCAAATGTTTTCTTGCTGTGTTTTGGAAATTGGGCTACATTTGCTGGATAATCGATTGCTCAAATTAGCCTCATTTGTTTATTGGTAGCATTAAAAAAAAAAAAAAAAATCCTGTCTACTTTGCAATCTCGTCAGTTATGCTCAAAGAATCCTCTGTGTTTATGATCTGTCTGTCATTTACTGTAAACTGTTACTGAACGAGGACAGTCCGAATTCCATGAGGCTTCTCAAGGTGGTTCGAATATGATTCATACACACAAACATCCTCCTTATAGTGTGTGTGTGTATGTTTTGTATTCTCTCAATGCATGTAGCCCTCTCTCAACCTAACTCATGTCCTCTGTCCTGTGTGTGTTTCTTGGTTTGGGCAGTACACACTGGTCCATCACATTAGTGGGTTAGCATCAATGTGTTAACCTCCCCATCCTTTCCTCATCCCCCCCCTTCCTCCCCTTTTTCTATCCATTTCTCTCTGTCCTTCTCCCGTTATCCCTTTACCCAGAAACCTGTGCGGTGAACAATGGTGGCTGTGACCGGACGTGTAAGGACACCGCCACAGGGGTGCGCTGTAGCTGTCCCGTGGGGTTCACCCTGCAGCCTGATGGCAAGACATGCAAAGGTCAGTGACGGTGTGTTTCTGTCAGTGTGTTTCTTTCAGTGTGTTTCTGTCAGTGTGTTTCTGTCAGTGTGTTTCTGTCAGTGTGTTTCTGTGGGTGTGTTTCTGTCAGTGTGTTTCTGTTAGTGTGTTTCTGTTAGTGTGTTTCTGTCAGTGTGTTTCTGTCAGTGTGTTTCTGTCAGTGTGTTTCTGTCAGTGTGTTTCTGTGGGTGTGTTTCTGTCAGTGTGTTTCTGTGGGTGTGTTTCTGTCAGTGTGTTTCTGTCAGTGTGTTTCTGTCAGTGTGTTTCTGTCAGTGTGTTTCTGTGGATGTGTTTCTGTCAGTGTGTTTCTGTGGGTGTTTTTCTGTCAGTGTGTTTCTGTCAGTGTGTTTCTGTCTGTGTTCCTGTCAGTGTGTTTCTGTCAGTGTGTTTCTGTCAGTGTGTTTCTGTCAGTGTGTTTCTGTGGATGTGTTTCTGTTAGTGTGTTTCTGTGGGTGTTTTTCTGTCAGTGTGTTTCTGTCAGTGTGTTTCTGTCTGTGTTCCTGTCAGTGTGTTTCTGTCAGTGTGTTTCTGTCAGTGTGTTTCTGTCAGTGTGTTTCTGTCAGTGAGTTTCTGTCAGTGTGTTTCTGTCAGTGTGTTTCTGTCAGTGAGTTTCTGTCAGTGTGTTTCTGTCAGTGTGTTTCTGTCGGTGTGTTTCTGTCAGTGTGTTTCTGTTAGTGTGTTTCTGTCAGTGTGTTTCTGTCTGTGTGTTTCTGTGGGTGTGTTTCTGTCAGTGTGTTTCTGTGGGTGTGTTTCTGTCAGTGTGTTTCTGTCAGTGTGTTTCTGTCTGTGTTCCTGTCAGTGTGTTTCTGTCCGTGTGTTTCTGTCAGTGTGTTTCTGTCAGTGTGTTTCTGTGGATGTGTTTCTGTTAGTGTGTTTCTGTGGGTGTTTTTCTGTCAGTGTGTTTCTGTCAGTGTGTTTCTGTCTGTGTTCCTGTCAGTGTGTTTCTGTCAGTGTGTTTCTGTCAGTGTGTTTCTGTCAGTGTGTTTCTGTCAGTGTGTTTCTGTGGATGTGTTTCTGTCAGTGTGTTTCTGTGGGTGTTTTTCTGTCAGTGTGTTTCTGTCTGTGTTCCTGTCAGTGTGTTTCTGTCAGTGTGTTTCTGTCAGTGTGTTTCTGTCAGTGTGTTTCTGTGGATGTGTTTCTGTTAGTGTGTTTCTGTGGGTGTTTTTCTGTCAGTGTGTTTCTGTCAGTGTGTTTCTGTCTGTGTTCCTGTCAGTGTGTTTCTGTCAGTGTGTTTCTGTCAGTGTGTTTCTGTCAGTGAGTTTCTGTCAGTGTGTTTCTGTCAGTGTGTTTCTGTCAGTGAGTTTCTGTCAGTGTGTTTCTGTCAGTGTGTTTCTGTCGGTGTGTTTCTGTCAGTGTGTTTCTGTTAGTGTGTTTCTGTCAGTGTGTTTCTGTCTGTGTGTTTCTGTGGGTGTGTTTCTGTCAGTGTGTTTCTGTCGGTGTGTTTCTGTCAGTGTGTTCCTGTCAGTGTGTTTCTGTGGGTGTGTTTCTGTCAGTGTGTTTCTGTCAGTGTGTTTCTGTCAGTGTGTTTCTGTCGGTGTGTTTCTGTTAGTGTGTTTCTGTTAGTGTGTTTCTGTCAGTGTGTTTCTGTCTGTGTGTTTCTGTGGGTGTGTTTCTGTCAGTGTGTTTCTGTTAGTGTGTTTCTGTCGGTGTGTTCCTGTCAGTGTGTTTCTGTCAGTGTGTTTCTGTGGGTGTGTTTCTGTCAGTGTGTTTCTGTGGGTGTGTTTCTGTCAGTGTGTTTCTGTCAGTGTGTTTCTGTCAGTGTGTTTCTGTCAGTGTGTTTCTGTCAGTGTGTTTCTGTCAGTGTGTTATTGGACGTGTCGTGCTGTTTCACAAAGCTTTCGTAGAAGGATCTAGTATTGGAGCTGAGACAGGTTAGAGCACTGTCCTGCATGTTTTCCATGTTTCCCTGCTCCAACACACCTGATTCAAATGAATGAATTCAAATCATTATGAAGCTCAGCAGAAGCCTGATAATGACAATTCATTTGAATCAGGTGTGTTGGAAGGGGGAAACATCTAAAACATGCAGGACTGTGGAGCCCTGAGGACCAGGGTTGAGAACCACTGGGTTAGAGGACAGCCCTGCAGGGGGAACTCTTTGGGTTGTGATGTGTACAGAGCTGTTGTAGGGGGTCACACTCAGTGCTGCTGCCCCCACCACGTAGGGCTGCTGAGGGGGGCACTGGTCATCTGGTCAGGGACTGAGGCTGGGACTTGGTGACTGAGAGTGAAGGTGGTCTGTTATCAGAGACCAGAATGAAAGTTTCTTGAATGATTGGGAGCCAAGACAAACACCATGACCCGCCTCATTCCCTCTGGCCTGGGGAATGAGCGGTCTGTGGCAGCTGCTGTTGTTGCTCTACCTTTGCACTTCCAGCGTTCTGATCGGTGACGTCCGAGGCTGTTACTGTGCTGCCACCACTGAGAACAGATGTGATCTGCCTCTTGGCTTTGCTCTAAACAAACTCACATGGTACTGAACCTCTCTGACCCCAGCTTCTTTTCCAGTTGGAAGCTGGGTCGGTCGCACAAACAAACCTATCAGGAAGAACATCTCAATCGGATGGAATTGGAAGTGTCCACCTTTGCCCCTTTGTATTGTTACCGAGGTCAAGGTAGATATCTTTGCCTTGCATGTCAATGGAGAACGGAATCAGATTGAATAGACTGGAGAGTCACTCATTTACATTTACATTTATTCATTTAGCAGACGCTTTTATCCAAAGCGACTTACAAGAGAGAGCTTTTACAAAGAGCATCAGTCATTGAGCATAGCAACGTGATAGACCCCGAACACAGTGGGTTTTTTAGATCGTGAATCATACATCATGAGAACCATTAAGTGCCAAGGGAAGAACTATAAATGCATAACACAACAATTGTGAACATAAAGCAAGAGATACAACAAACAACACTGGCAAGTCACCATATGGGGACCAACAGATTGTTCTAAAGCACTTTAGATTATGTGAAGTGCCATACTATTCCTAAGTGCCATTAAATTCTTTAAATTTGGATCTTGTCAATCATCTTCTAGTTCATCTGTGGAGGTTTCGATTTGTTTGGAAACCCTCTGAAGATGGAGAGAGGGATGAATGTGACCACCAAGTAGGCAGTATACATTGTCATGGTAAAAAGGTAGGGGTCTCACATACATTGAGCAGCTACTATATCCAGTTTTAATCAGAATCACTTTTAATCGCCATGCAAGATACACAAACACAGAAATCACTGTGGCAGTGCACTATCTGTACAGATGGGAGGTATATAACTATAGCGAGTATGGGTATAGGGGAGAATGTATATATATATAGTACAGGAGGAGGGGGGGGTGTATGTACACAGTAGTGTAATATCACAGTGGTAAGTTTTATAGGTGTCATGTGGCTTGTGCAGAGTGCAGTGGGATTCTGGATGGGGATGTTGATTGTTAGTGGCGATGGCGTACTGGGTCCTTGGCCCTGTTGAAGAGGGCAATAGCAGAGGGGTAGAGGCTGTTCCTGTGGCGAGAGGTTTTGGTCCTGATGGACTGCAGCCTCCTGCCAGAGTGGAGCAGCTGGAACAGGAGTCAGCCCAAATCTTCCTCACTCACCTCAAGGACCTCAAAGTGTACAGGTCCTCGAGGGATGGCAGGTTGCAGCCTATCACCTTCTCAGCGGCACGTATGATACGCTGCAGTCTGCTCTTGTCCTTGGCAGTGGCAGCAGCGTATCAGGCGGTGATGGAGGAGGTGAGGATGGACTCGATGATGGCAGTGTAGAATTGCACCATCATTGTCTTTGGCAGGCTGAATTTCTTCAGCTGCCGCAGGAAGTACATCCTCTGCTGGGATTTCTTTATCAGTGAGCTGATGTCCCACTTGAGGTCCTGGGAGAGGGTGGTGCCCAGGAAGCGAAGGGACTCCACAGTGTTGACCTGGGAGTCACACAGTGTGATGGGGGGTATGGGGCTGGGTCCTTTCTGAAGTCCACAACCATCTCCACTGACTTGAGAGCTTTGAGCTCCAGGTTATTCTGGCTATACCAGGTCACCAGGTTGTCCACTTCCCACCTGAGTCTCAGTCTGCAATTCTGTGAGCGCAATTCTGGCATTGTGTGTACCTATGCACTCATTGTTGTATGTGTGTGTGTGTGTGTGTGTGTGTATACGTGTGTGTGCATGTGTGTGTGAATCTGGCGTCACAGTTGGAGAATGTATCATGTAGGTGTGTGAAATACTGTCTATGCCCAGCATGCAGATGGGGTATTGGCAAACTTTGAGCTGTTTGAACAGTGAGGCCCACGCTGGTGCACTGTCTCTCACTCACACACACAGACATGCAGGCATACACACTGAGATAGTGCCACCTGGCTACACCTTGAAGAAACACATTGCCCAATGCCAGTATATTACCGGACTGTGTAGTAGCAATATATCAGAGTAGCAAAATGGATGTTGTTGCAAGTTATCCAAGCCCACCAGCTCGCCTCCTCTTGCCTTCTTTTGACTTTTGTCTGTCTGTCTCGGTCGGTCGGTCTGTCTCTCTCTCTCTCTCTCTCTCTCCCTCTCTCTCTCCCTCTCCCTCTCTCCCTCTCTCTCTCTCTCTCTCTCTCTCTCCCTCTCTCTCTCCCTCTCTCTCCCTCTCCCTCTCTCCCTCTCTCTCTCTCTCTCTCTCTTTCTCTGTCTGTTTGTCTTTCTCTCTTTCTGTCTGTATGTCTCTGTCTGTCTGTCTGTCTGTCTGCTTGTCTGTCTCTCTCTCTGTGTGTCTCTCTCTGTCTGTCTCTCTGTCTGTCTGTCTCTCTCTCTGTCTGTCCGTCTCTCTCTCTGTCTTTCTCTCTGTCTGCTTGTCTGTCTCTCTCTCTGTGTCTCTCTCTCTGTCTGTCTCTCTGTCTGTCTGTTTCTCTCTCTGTCTATCCGTCTCTCTCTCTGTCTTTCTCTCTGTCTGCTTGTCTGTCTCTCTCTCTGTGTCTCTCTCTCTCTGTCTCTCTCTGTCTCTCTCTCTGTCTGTCTGCTTGTCTGTCTCTCTCTTTCTGTCTGTCTGTCTCTGTCTGTCTACTTCTCTCTTTCTCTCTCTCTCTCTCTCTGTCTGTCTGTTGTTTTATGGATCATCTGACAGCCCCACATTTATGGTGCAGAATAATGAAAAATATTTTTGAAGGGGGCGGAGGATGGGAAGGGAGTAAAGCTGAATGGAGAAGATGGATAGACCCACAGTCCGGTTGTGCCCCGCCCAGATAATGTACCTGAAGCCCCTGGGCCTCATAAATCCCAGCTGATGGGCCTGATGTGGACCAGGGGACATCTATCACTCCACATCACCTGGGCAGCTTGGCGGGAAAACACACCGCCACTCCATTTCCTACTGTCAGGCATGCACTCGCTTACACACGACACGCAAAGCATGCATTCCTTTTTACATTCATTCACACACACACACACACAGGTGTGCGCACACACTCACAGGTACAAACACACCGTAACTCATTTCACAGTGGCTATTGGGACATAGCTAATTGTGGTGTATAGACTATTGGAGCATAGAGGGTGTTTAGTGGTTTTCTGAATCTAGTTGTTAGTGGGGAGGGACACACATCACTGTGAGGTGGTCTAATATCCCTCATCTGTGTGTGTGTGTGTGTGTGTGTGTGTTCAGCGGGGCACCAGGTCCACAGGGCCATGCGCCATCCGGCCCCCCATCCTTTCAAAATAAACTATTTAGGACATGTTTACTTCCCCCCAACCCCCAAGTCTGATAAACGCTCTTTCATCTCCTCTGACAAGCAGGGCAGCTCCGCCTCTCTGCAATGACAGATGCACTAAGGCAGAAGGTGTTTCACCACGAGGGGGGGGGGCGGGGGAGGGGGGGAGCGTGAACCGTTTCCAGATGTTTTACGAGAAGGTGTTTGCCGTGGGGTGGATGAGTTACGGCTGCGTGTGTGCGTACGTCCGTGTCCTCCTTCTGTCTGCGAGGGTTCGAGCGAGCGGCCCTCGTTATCGTCCGTTCTAATTCACCGGCCCTCGTTATCGTCCGTTCTAATTCACCGGCCCTCGTTATCGTCCACGGTGTTTTTGGCGTGCGATCGTTTCGTGAAGGAGATATGCAGCAGCATGAAAGTTACTCGTCGATACGTACACATCTTAAGTTGCTGCTAGATTTGAGTATGGAAACACGCTCTCAAACCACATGTGTAGCATCTGCCTTCCTCAGCGTCCAACTGTCATTTCTCCATTGAAAGTGATTGGGTGGATGATAATGGGACACCCCTGGATAAGTACAGAAAATTAGGAAACATCTCAAGGTATATCCATATTGGATTTTAAAACCAGAATGTTGTAGTATAGATTTGTATCTACATATTAAAGTTGTGACGTAATGTTTTCAATGAGTATTTGATCTAAATTGTTATAACCATAACTCCTAACTGTGTGGGAGAGTCGAGAGCTAGGTGGACCATAGTGGGACTCCTTGCTAACTATGGCACTGTGTGTGCAGTGTTTTCCTGTGTCTGCATGTGTGTGTGGGTGTGTATGTGTGTGTGTGTGGTGTGTGTGTGTGTGTGTGTGTGTGTGTGTGTGTGTGCGCATGGGCATGGGCGTGTGCGGGTGCGTGTGTGTGTGTTTGTGTGTGTGTGTGTGTGTGTTGGTGTGTGTGAGGGGTGTGTGTGTGTGTGTATGTGTGTTGGTGTGTGTGTTGGTGTGTGTGTGTGTGTGTGTGTGTGGGTGTGTGCGGGTGCGTCTGTGTGTGTGTAGGTGCAGGGCACCTTAGACATGTCGTCACTGGTCTGCATTCCTCTCCCTGTGCACAGAAACACACACTAACAAACACACACTAACAAACACACACTAACAAACTCACACTAACAAACACACACTAACAAACACACACTAACAAACACACACTAACAAACACACACTAACAAACACACACTAACACACACACTAACAAACACACACTAACAAACTCACACTAACAAACACACACTAACAAACACACACTAACAAACACACACTAACAAACACACACTAACAAACACACACTAACAAACTCACACTAACAAACTCACACTAACAAACACACCATCCAATCAAACGGCCCGGAAAACTAGTGGACTTATCAGACTGCAGTGACTCTGTCATGGAGTCCTTTTCCCAACACACATGGATAGTCTCTCTCTCTCTCCCTCTCGCTCTCTCTCTCCCCCCCTCTCTCCTCGTATCTCTCTTCACCTCTCTCTCTCTCTCCCTCTCCCTCTCTCTCACTCTTAAGTCCCCCCCCCCCCCCTGTCGCCTTCAATCTCTCCCTCTTTTGGAAAACTATTAGAATGTCATGGTAATCTCTTCACATGACTCAGCATCTGGGTTCCCCATGGAAAAAAAAGAAGAATAAATTATATAAAGAGAGTTGCTGCTCTAGGCTGAAACGCCAGGGTTAGCGCCGTTGTTATGATCTGACAATAGATCCCCTCAAGTCAAAGCTAACAGCGTCGCGGGAAGATAACCCTTGAGTAAATACACGCTGGGCTTGGACAGGACGTCTGGACACATTAGCCAGTAAACCCAGGGGGGCCTTAGTGAAACACGGTGAACTACACCTCCTCCTCCTCCCTGCACTCACCCGGTTATTTGGAAAAGTTCGTGTTTCAGTCACTGCTTTCCACTTAATTGCTTTTTTTTTTTACTGTAAATATTTTGTAAAATTACACACCTTTTTTCCCCCAACAGTTAGATTTTCTCTCTCTGTCTTCTCATGTGAGAGAGCGGTCCGTTCATCCCTGAGCAGAGGAAGAGGAAGAGGGCAGAGGAAGGCTTCCAAACAGAGGGATTCCTATCCCCAGTGAACTGCGTTTGTGTGACAATAGGAGCTTTATTTTCTCCATTTTTCGCCTCCTCTCTTCCTCTGTCTTCTTCTCTTTTCAACTCTCTGTTCTCCTGTTGGAGGAAAAGATGGAGGTCAGAAGTTATGAATCAAGATGCAATTAAGAACATAGAAAGATAGACAGTTGGGCTGATAGTAAGTAAGGCAGACAGGTGGGCAGGAAGACAGACATGCAGGCAGGTGGGCAGGAAGACAGGCATGCAGGCAGGTGGGCAGGAAGACAGGCATGCAGACAAGTAGCAGTAATACCCTGCTATGGTCAGGCAATATCAGAGGAAATTCAGCCTTAGGATTGGGGTAATTGATTACAGTGAAAGAAAGATATTAATACATGTCTGTCAGGGGCTGTGTGTGTTGGTTTGTGTGTGTAACAGACAGACAGACAGACAGACAGACAGACAGACAGGGCAAGCAAGAGAGTATTAGTATCAGAATCAAAATCAGCTTTTTTAGCAGATGCTTTTATCCAAAACTCTTTTTTTGAAGAGTAACTTTGCACAAACAAGGAATTTGCTACGGCAGGAATGTGAATATAGTTTATAGTTTTAAATATGAAATGTAGATACAGAAAATGTAGAAAACAGAGTGATAGATGTAAATAATTATAATAATTGAAAACAGTATCTAAATAATTCTAACCGCTAATTTAAAAAAAGAAAGTAACGTATCATTCTCGCTAAAAAAACACGGAGAAACTTTCTTGTTCTCTTATGAGCTGCATCTCTTCAACCCCTACATCCCTCCTCCATCAATCCTCTATCCATCCTCCATCCCTCCTCCATCCTCCATCCATCCCTCCTCCATCCCTCCTCCATCAATCCTCTATCCATCCTCCATCCCTCCTCCATCCATCCTCCATCCATCCCTCCTCCATCCCTCCTCCATCAATCCTCTATCCATCCTCCATCCCTCCCTCCTCCATCCATCCTCCATCGATCCTACATCCCCCCTCCATCCATCCTACATCCCCCCTCCATCCATCCTACATCCCCCCTCCATCCCCCCTCCATCCATCCTACATCCTTCCTACATCCCCCCTCCATCCATCCTACATCCCTCCTCCATCCATCCTACATCCCTCCTCCATCCATCCTACATCCATCCTCCATTCCTCCTCCATCCCCCCTCCATCCATCCTACATCCTCCCTCCATCCATCCTACATCCATCCTCCATTCCTCCTCCATCGCTCCTCTATCCATTCTACATCCATCCTACATCCCCCCTCCATCCATCCTACATCCCTCCTTCATCCATCCTACATCCATCCTCCATTCCTCCTCCATCCCCCCTCCACCCATCCTACATCCCCTCTCCATCCATCCTACATCCATCCTCCATTCCTCCTCCATCCCCCCTCTATCCATCCTACATCCATCCTACATCCTCTCCATCCATCCATCCTACATCCCTCCTCCATCCATCCTACATCCATCCTACATCCCCCTCCATCCCCACTACATCCATCCTACATCCAACCTACATCCCTCCTCCATCCATCCCACATCCATCCTACATCCCTCCTCCATCCATCCCACATCCATCCTACATCTCTCCTCCATCCATCCTACATCCATCCTACATCCACCTTCCATCCATTCTCCATCCCTCCTCCATCCCCCCTCCATCCCTCCTACATCCATCCTACATCCCTCTTTATCTGACTCTCCAGTTCTTTGTTTTTTTTTCTTCTGTTTTGCCTTTTTTTCTCGTCAGGCTAAAAAACCATTCTTTAATAACACTCAACACTTCCCTCTCTTAGTCCTGTCTCACTTTATCATTTGAAGATACACTGAATGTCTCTCATCATTTCAAGATGTCTGGACAATTTTCAGTATTCATTTAAGCTCAAAGCTTAAAGTTGAAGGGCTATTAACAGTCATTACATGGAGGGTTATTAGGCACAGACATGCCCAGTGGTCATCAAACCTGGTCCTGTCCTTCTCTCTTCATCTCTGTCTCTCCTCCTCCCCCATTTCTCTTTCCTTCTCACCCTCTTCCTCTCCTTCTTTCTTTCTTTACCTCTATAAGTTATTTCTGTCTGCTGGGAGGCATGTCATGTCTTGGATACTGAGGGGACTTACTTGTGTGTGTCTTTGTATGTATGTGTGAGTGTGTGTGTGTGTGTGTGTGTGTGTGTGTATGTGTGTGTGTGTGTGTGTGTGTGTGTGTGTGTGTGTGTGTGTGTGTGTGTGTGTGTGTGTGTGTGTGTGTGTGTGTGCAGACATAGCTGCCTGTGCACCTGGCGGTAGTGTCACACACACTTACTTGTGTGTGTCTTTGTATGTATGTGTGAGTGAGTGTGTGTGTGTGTGTGTGTGTGTGTGTGTGTGTGTGTGTGTGTGTGTGTGTGTGCAGACATAGCTGCCTGTGCACCTGGCGGTAGTGTCCAGGACATCCATCCTGTCTGGAAGATAAGATATATCAATGCTGTAGCCTGAAGTGAAAAGACAGAAGTGACTGATCCAACATTCCTTCAGGGGAGAACAGAGTCATTCAGTGACTGCAGAGAAAGTGGGAAAGGAAAAGTTAGACAGAAGCAGAAAGGGAGGGCAAATTGGAGCCAAAAAACTAGAGAACCTATGTGACAGAGAGAGTTCAACCTGAAATGATGTCATAGGTTCAAGGAGTTCCAGTCCTCATCTGTCCTTGTTCACCCCCTTACAATCCCACTCTCCACTATGCTCTGATAGGAGGAAATCCCTTTTAACCCTTCCAGATGGAGACCAACCCCCCCCTGAGAGCCAATGACAAGGCAGCAGAACCAGAAGGAGGACATATTTACTACTGTGCCTCTCCCAGTAGAACTGGAGGGAGAAATGGGCCAAGCTACTGCTTTGTTTTCACTAAATAATACCTCTCAGTATTGATGCAGGAGAGAGAGAGAGAGAGAGAGGGTGTGAGAGACTGGGTGGCAGTAAGAGAGAGAGAGAGAGAGGGTGTGAGAGACTGGGTGGCAGTAAGAGAGAGAGAGAGAGAGGGTGTGAGAGACTGGGTGGCAGTAAGAGAGAGAGAGAGAGAGGGTGTGAGAGACTGGGTGGCAGTAAGAGAGAGAGAGAGAGAGGTGATGGCAGAGACACAACCTTTGACACTGGAAAAACAGCCCTGCTGAGATGTCTCTTCCTTCTCCTGTTTAATGTCATGTCATCTCCCTTCTCTGCTCTCGACTAATCTCACTTGGCTCGCTCGCTTACTGTGACTCACTTTAGCCGAGGTTAGAAGCAAGCTGTTAAGTCTCTGAGTGTCCTCCCTTCTATCTCTCCATCTCTCCTTCGCCTCCTCTCTTCTATCTCTCCATCTCTCCTCCACCTCCTCCCTTCTATCAGTCCATCTCTCCTCCACCTCTTCCCTTCTTTCTCTCCATCTCTCCTCCACCTCCTCCCTTCTATCTCTCCATCTCTCCTTCACCTCCTCCCTTCTTTCTCTCCATCTTTCCGTCTCATATCACTCACAAACTGTATTTCCTTTTCTAATGGTCAGGCTAACGTCTCTCTTTGACCACAACACCTGCCCCCTGCCCTCTCCTTTCCTCTCCTGTCCTCTTTTATCGTCTCTTCTCCCTCACCTTTCCTCCCTCTCATACAGGCTAATTGTCTCCTGCTTGACGTACTTCCAAGTTGGAAAGGTTTAGACCAGGGGTTCCCAATCCTGGTCCTCGAGAGCCCTTATGCTGAAAGTTTTAGATGTTTCACTGCTCCAGCACACCTGATTCTAATGAAGAGTCGTTATCAAGCCCTGTGGAAGCCTTGTAATGATCATTCATTTACATTTGACATTTATTCATTTAGCAGACTTACAAAGCGACTTACAGTAAGTACAGAGACATTTTCCCTGAGGCAAGTAGGGTGAAGTGCTAAAAGTCCCCTGAAATAAATCAGAATGGGGGTTTATTCGCTATGCAAGATTAACAAGCATAGAATTCACTGCCCAAGGACACAACGTCATATAGCCACAGCGGGGGCTCAATCTCACAACCTTCCAATCATGAGGCCAACGCCTTAACAGTTGAGCCATCTGACACCCCATTCATTCATTCATTAGAATCAGGTGTGCTGGAGCAGGGAAACATCTAAAATGTTCTCTCCAGGACCAGGATTGGACACCCCTGGTTGAGACTCCGATCTTGAGCCATTTCTATAATTTAGAGCACCAATCATCTGAATCTGTTGTCCTCTTCCACCTTCCCCCCGGTTGCCAGTTCTCCCAGTACTGCTCCTCTGTGCTGCAGTGTTGTGGGTTCAGCTGAGGGCACTAGGGCTGATGGACAGGGATGGACAGTGGTAGCAGGTAACATGAAGGCAAGGGTTGGCCCTGCTGCCTACTCCTGGGGGGACTCCGGGGGGTACTCCTGGGGGACTCCTGGGGGGACTCCTGGGGGTACTCCTGGGGGGACTCTGGCACACAGTATTGCTGATGGGCTAATCTGCCCTGGATCTCTTGGGGCCAGACATATTCTTTCTTTCTCAATTATTTATCCCTTTCTCTCTCTTTCTCTCTCTCTCTCTCTCTCTCTCTCTCTCTCTCTCTCTCTCTCTCTCTCTCTCTGTCTGTCTCTCCCTTGCTTTCTCTCTCGCTCACTCTCTCTCTGTCTCTCTCTCTGTGTCTCTGTCTGTCTCTCTCTGTGTCTCTGTCTCTCTCTCTCTGTTTCTCCCTCACGTTCTCTCTCGCCCTCTCTCTGTCTCTCTGTCTCTTTGTCTCTCCCTCTCTCTGTCTCTCTGTCTCTCAAATGAAATCATCTCAAAAAGTATATGTAACTCTAATGCTGTATTCTGCCCTTCATCTTCTTCCTCCCCTCTCCCTCTCTCCTCCCTCTCCCTGTCTCCTCCCTCACCACCCTCTCCCTGTCTCCTCCCTCTCCTCCCTCTCCCTCTCTCCTCCCTCTCCTCCCTCTCTCCTCCCTCTCCCTGTCTCCTCCCTCACCACCCTCTCCCTGTCTCCTCCCTCTCCTCCCTCTCCCTCTCTCCTCCCTCTCCTCCCTCTCTCCTCCCTCTCCCTCTCTCCTCCCTCTCCTCCCTCTCTCCTCCCTCTCCCTCTCTCCTCCCTCTCCTCCCTCTCTCCTCCCTCTCCCTGTCTCCTCCCTCACCACCCTCTCCCTGTCTCCTCCCTCTCCTCCCTCTCCCTCCCTCCTCCCTCACCTCCCTCTCCCTCCATCCAGACATAGATGAATGCCAGGAGAACAATGGAGGCTGTGACCACTTCTGCCGGAACACAGTGGGGTCATTCGAATGCAGCTGCAAGAAAGGTCACAAGCTGCTCACTGACGAGCGCACCTGCCAAGGTCAGTCTGTATTTGGGGCATTTTTCTTGGTTTTATTAGAGATTATTGAGATTGACAGGAAATGTAGCGACCTGTCTGAGACAGGAAATGAATGTGATCAGTTGTTTTGTGGAGAGAAAATGGAACTGAAACTGTCTATTAGAGGGTTTAGAACCCATAACTATTAGGTAGAGCGACAGAGGAGGGGGGACATAACATAGAGAGGGGGGGAAGGGTTTGGAGTGTGCACAGGTTGTACATGTGTGTGTGAGCTGGGGCATTTTCTATATACAGTATTTGCTTGTGTCAGTCGGCATGCTTTGATGGTTCATACTTCAGTTCTGAATGTTTTATGGTCGCGTTCGATCCAGCTTTCCTCTCTCACACGATAGACCGAGCCTTTTAGACACCACAGTGTGAGGGAAGACAGGAGAACCATGTTGTCATAACACAGGGTGATCTGATTCAGTGTGAAGCTTCTTTAGTCTTGATACAGTGCAGGTGATGATGAAGAACACTAAGCCAGCCCATGCCTCCTCTTCATCAGCTAGTTGGCAGTGATGCAGACATACAGTCTAACTTCCTCCATGCCACACTTCAGGGTTAAGGGGTTTTCCAAAGCCTCCATTCCAACATTTGGGGACTTCATTTATGAGTGGAGCTATGGATTGTATCTGATCTTAGCTTTCCCAAAGATACACTATTGCTTTTTCTACCCTCAAGTCCCAAAGTGACTTTTACCATAATTGCATCAGCTTCACAAGTGGTGTGTGAAGTGGTGTGTGTGTTTGTGAGATTTCTTTTGGGGAACGGGTGGGTGAAATCCCCCTAAATACATACACACATGATGTATCCGGACAATGTTTAGACTCAAACCCACCAGTTCAGGATTATTGTGCAGTGTGCTTATCCCAAACAGTCAGAAGCCTTCATCTCCCCACCTCAGCTCTCCATCTCCATGGGTTAGAGTTCTGTGGCCTGTTTGGCTTGAGTGGTTCATGTGTGTGGAGGAAGGATATTAAAGCAGTGTTTAAGTATGTGTTTGTCTGTGTGTGTGTGTGTGTGTTTCTTGTACAGATATTGATGAATGCTCTTTTGAAAGGACCTGTGACCACACCTGCATCAACTACCCTGGCAGTTTTGAGTGTGTGTGTCAGAAAGGATACACTCTTTATGGACTTACACACTGTGGAGGTAAGCGTCCGCTACACAATCCCAATCACAACCACTCACTCGCTGTGTTGTGTTGTACCTGTCACACACAACATAATGCAAGGCATCGATTTTGACATGAGGGTTTTGTGCCCTCTAATTTTACACAACTGTTTAGATAGTTGTTACGTACGTCTGTGCACACACACACACACACACACACACACACACACACACAGTGTCGTGCATATTCCCCCATCAGTGAGGTCCTACAGTCCCACCCAAATGAATCCATCTCTTAATACCATCATTATGATGCCATGACTCTGGACCAGTGGTGTCCAATCCTGGTCCTCGAGGGCCGCTGTCCTGACGGTTTTAGATGTTTCCCTGCTCCAGCACACCTGATTCTAATGAAGGGTCGTTATCAAGCTCTGTGGAGGTGTGCTGGAGCAGGGAATCATCTAAAACCTTCAGGACAGCGGCCCTCGAGGACCAGGATTGGAGACCCCTGCTCTAGACACTACACATTTAGACAGAAACACACTGTATGTTTAACACAGTTTGACTGGCCAACCTGTCTTTACGATGTCTAGTTTTCCTTGAAAAGTTCATCTTGAGAATGGCATTTTAACTATATCTTCGACCAAATTAATATATTCTCATCCTTCCGCCATTGTAGGTTGAAGACACAGTTTATGGTACACAAATGGACTCGTTTATCATGTTTAGTTTGCTAGCTCTGCATAGCCCTGCTGCTCATCCAATCAGAGACGTGGGCCAGCAGGCCTACGATAGTCAACTCAAAAGCTGATTGGTTAATGACAGAGTTTCATCTTCATTCGCTTTAAGCTACAGGTGCTCGCACTGTTGACGGCAGATTTGAGACCCTGGCGAAACATGACGACTGATTATGATTGGATAAAAGCTCTAACATGAAGGCCAGCCCTCAAAGTCTCAACCTGAGGCTGGAAGCAGAGCGAGAAACCAGGAAGAAAGCTATGAAATGAAGAGTAGAACTAGGAGGAATAATGTCATAGATATATTTGTGGGAAAATACATTCAAATAAAATGATTACTTAGTATTATATTACGTATTATGACATGATATTCTGATGATGTTTAGCCCAGCAGAGAAGACCTTGCTGAGCCTGATGGCCCAGCACTGTACACATGTTTGTGTGCGTCTGACTCTTTTTGTGTGTGTGTGTGTGTCAGACATAGACGAGTGCAGTATCAACAACGGGAGCTGTGAGCACAGCTGTGTGAACACGCTGGGGGGCTTTGAGTGTGCCTGCCCACCTGGACAGCAGCTCCACTGGAACAAGAAGGACTGCGTCGGTAAGAACTGCCCTGTGTGTGCGTGACCGTGTGTGTGTGTGTGCCATAGTGCAGCGGAGCCGTGGCTGTCATGGCGATGTGACTCTCTGTCCTCCTCAGAGGCGGTGAAGTGTCTGCCCAATGGGAAGCCGGTTCCCCGTGCCCAGCTCAGCTGTGCCAAGAGCGCGGGGGTGGAGGTGTGCTCTCTCTCCTGCCCCTCCAACGCCCTCTTCCTCACAGGTACGCAGTCGCAGCAGCACGCACACGCAAAAACACTCAGCGGCTTCAGCCATGACCTACATCTGATCTCTCAAACCTTCCTGAGGCCCAACACACAAATATCCCTCCAGCAGCCAGTAGATAGATTAGATTCAACTTTATTGTCATTACACAGGTACAAGTACAGGGTAAGGAAATACAGTTAGCATCCAACCAGAAGTGCAAAACAGTTATTACGACAGAACATAATAAATATACAGTAAGTATACTCAGAATATACACAGTATGAACAGTATAATCAGAATATACAGGGTATGTACAGAATAAAGTGATTTAAGACAAATGTACAGCTGTATAATACAAGATGCTACAGTATTTAACATAATTTACAGAGTTGCATGTATGTACAGTTAGCGCAAATGATGCAATGTTATGAGCTCTACTATATAACTAGTATGACTAGACACTGTCTAGTTGTACTTCTAATAGTGCCATGGACTACAGATACCTGTGATTTCTTCTGTGGTTTGGTTCTGGCAGGTAAACCCACTTCTCATAGCACACACCGTTCGCTGAAGTCACACAGCTTTTATTAAAGAGAATGTGCTGCCCTCTAGTGGTGGAAGACCATCCTCACCTCCTCTGCTGCACACTGACCTTAAGGGCAACAGAGCTTGAACTACGTCTCTTTCTAATCAATTCATTTGAAGTAAATTTATTATAGCACATTTACAGCTGACCAATGTGCTTCACATACAATAATACACAAATAACATAAATAAAATACAATACACAAGAAACACAAAACACAATACACACTGGAGCATAAGGTAAAATCAAATAAGATTAAAATTAAATTGGGAGTCAGGTGGCTGAGCGGTTAAGGAATCGGGCTAGTAATCAGAAGGTTGCAGGTTTGAATCCTGGAGGTGCCAGCATAGCATTGTGTCCTTGGGGACTTCACCCTACCTGGCGGGAATGTCCCTGGGAATGTCCCTGGGAATGTCCCTGTACTTGCTGTTAAGGTCTCTGGATGAGAGCCTCTGCTAAATTCCTAAATGTAAAGGTAAATCTAGAGAGTGTACAATGTCTGAGGAAATAATGAGGGTGTGCTTGCAGCTGCCCAGCTGTCCAGATAGTCCTGCTGTTTACTGACTTCAAACCAGTCATTGTCATTACATTGGAACAGCAAAGAAGAAGAACAACTATATATGTTGTTGTTGTAGCTAGTCCCATTATCTGGTGACTATAATTGTAATTCCTGTAGAGTAAACAGTAGTTGTAATCATACAACCACTATTTATTCCTGTTACTATTGGTTAATTGGTATTGATAAATGGTGGGGATGTATACCAGACATTATTAGAAGTAGCAGGTGTATTCTTGAGATTGTCTGATCAAATAAATATTAAGAGTCATCCTTTTTCCAAATGGTATCCGTAGTTTTACGCTGCAAATTAGTGTTTTCCCAATGTGAGACGAATGTCGAATATGAAACGAACTTCACTAGGAAAATTACTTTTCTGAGTTTACTGTGTCATGTCATGTGGCATCTCGGAGCAATGAGTCAATGTTTAACCCAATGAGAGAGCTTCATAAACTTGTTAGCTGTCAATACAAGGCGTCCTACTGCGATAGTGCTTAGTGCTTAATGCTGGCTCCTAGTCAGATCAACTAGAACAGGGGTCGGCAACCCTGGTCCTAGAGAGCCACTATCCTGAAGATTTTAGATGTTTCCCTGCTTCAGCACATCTGATTCTAATGGAGGGTAATTATGAGGCTTCCAAAGAGCTTGATAACGACCCTTCATTAGAATCAGGTGTGCTGGAGCAGGGAAACAGCTAAAATCATCAGGACAGTGGCTCCCTAGGACCAGGGTTGCCGACCGCTGAACTAGAACATTCCCTAATCCTGCCATATTTCCAATCCCCGGTTTCGGATTGCTGCTGGGTGCTGTTTGGCTTGGCTGATGCAGTGAGAGGATGATGGAAAGACCTCCAGTAAAAACCGAACTATTTGTTTCTCTTTCTTTCTTACTGTAGAATATGAGGTAGAGAGAAATATGGAGATGGAGAGTTTAAATTCCTGTAGTCGCACGCAGTATTGCTTCCCAATTAAATACTCGACATGTTAGGAGTTTCTAAATCTTCATCCCTTATTTCTGACTTGCTGTGTTGCTTGTGTACTCGGGTGTCTTTGTGTGTGTGTGTGTGTGTGTGTGTGTGTGTGTGTGTGTGTGTATGTGTAACCGTAGATCTATCAATCAACTCTTTCTCTCCCTACATCTGGAAGTGTGTTTACAGATGTATGTGTGAGTGTGTGTGAGTGTGTGTGAGTGTGTTTTGGCAAATGGCTGATTTTCTGCAGTCAACTTTCAGCTAGGAATCTGTAGCACTTAAATAGAGAACTTAAGAAAAGGCCATAAGAAAAAGAATAAACGTGTTAATGGTCTGTACTCTGTATCCCTGCCACAAGAAACACACACACACCTCTGTCTGCCAGTTCAACACACACACACACCTCTGTCTGCCAGTTCAACACACACACACACACACACACACCTCTGTCTGCCAGTTCAACACACACACACACCTCTGTCTGCCAGTTCAACACACACACACACCTCTGTCTGCCAGTTCAACACACACACACACACACATTTTCAACATGTCCGTCCTTCCTTTGAAACTCCTTTGAGTAGGAAACCGTTTTATGTTTCAAGCTATTTTCTTGTCATTTCTAACCTCCTCACTCTCTTGGTTCTAAAATGTGTGTGTGCCTGTGTGACTCCTAGACTCGGAGAACAGCTACACGCTGAGCTGCGGCGTCCCGGTGCAACCTGGGAAAGCGCCACAGAAGAGGAACGTCACCACCACTCTACTCACCTGTGCAGGTATTGGCACATTGCATTCTGGGAGTTGCATTCACACGAACACAGTGAGCGAGGATATTCTAACAGGCCTCGTCCTCGTCCTCCAGGCTGTGGATTCCTCATTCTCTCCATCCTTATCGTCTCTCCCTTAGTTGCTTACTTACTTTGGGGTTCTTGTCTCCATCACCACTGTGTGGATGTTGGACAGGATTTAGTCTCAGCCAGATGTGTGTGTGTGTGTGTGTGTGTGTGTGTGTGTGTGTGTGTGTGTGTGTAGACAGAGAGACCTGCATAAGCACAGACAGACATCATGCCAATAGTTTTTTGAAACACTGAAGGTTATTGGACAGCTAATAATAAGAAGATCCTGTAGTGTTTGTCTGACTAGTTGTAGTCAAAGTCGTTTTTTCTTGTATGTTGATGAAGACATCCTGGCTCCGCCCATCAAACAAAAGGCTCGCTTCAAGATAAAGATGCCAAGTGTCACCTGAGGCCCCGAAACAAGGAGAAAGCACAGAGACGCCACCAAGCAGAGTCTGCAAGGTACACACCTTCCACACACCTTGACTGTCCTGTCCACACACTGTCCACACACCTTGACTGTCCTGTCCACACACTGTCCACACACTGTCCACATACTGTCCACACACCTTGACTGTCCACACACTGTCCACATACTGTCCCACACCTACCCTGTCCACACTACTGTCCACACACCTTGACTGTCCTGTCCACACACTGTCCACAACTGACTGTCCTGTCACACTGTCTGTCACTCACACTGTCCACACACTGTCCACACACCAACCACACACTGTCCACACACTGTCCACACTGTCCACACACTGTCCACACACCAACCACACACTGTCCACACACTGTCCACACACCATCCACACACTGTCCAACACAGTCCACACACCAACCACACACTGTCCACACACTGTCTACACACTGTCCACACACTATCCACACACCACAACCACACACTGTCCACACACTGTCCACACACTGTCCCACACACTGTCACCACACTGTCCACACACTGTCACCACACTGTCCACACACTGTCACCACACTGTCCACAAACTGTCCACACACCGTTCACACACTGTCCACACACCCTCCACACTGTCCACACACTGTCCACACACTGTCCACACACCAACCACACACTGTCCACACACTGTCCACACACCAACCACACACTGTCCACACACTGTCCAACACAGTCCACACACCAACACACACTGTCCACACACTGTCTACACACTGTCCACACACTGTCCACACACTATCCACACACCAACCACACACTGTCCACACACTGTCCACACACTGTCACTACACTGTCCACCACACTGTCACCACACTGTCACCACATTGTCCACACACTGTCCACACACTCTCCACACACTGTCCACACACTGTCACCACAC
>CM059307.1:9679332-9691832 GCA_030340665.1 Neosalanx taihuensis
TATACACCAATAACAAGCTGCTCTGTATGCACTAATAAGAAGCTGCTCTGTATACACCAATAAGAAGCTGCTCTGTATCCACCAATAAGGAGCTGCTCTGTATACACCAATAAGAAGCTGCTCTGTATACACCAATGAGATGCCAACATTGTTATTGTACTCTGACTCTTCTCCCAGTGTCACATTAGTCTGCAGTTATACCGTTACTAACCCTACCTACAACTTAACTCCAAAGGCTGACTACATCCTATACCTTCTCACTCCTTTCCTTCCCTCCTTTCCTCCTTCCTACCTTCCTTCCTTCCTTCCCCCCTTCCCTCCTTCCCTCCCTCCTTCCTTCCTTCCTTCCTTCCTTCCTTCCTTCCTTCCTTCCTTCCTTCCAGCTCTTCCCACCTCCATCACCACCTATGAGACCTGCCAGACGTATGAGAGGCCCATCGCCTTCACCTCACGCTCCCGCAAGCTGTGGATTCAGTTCAAGTCCAACGAGATGAACAGCGGCAAGGGCTTCCAAGTCCCCTACGTCACGTACGATGGTCAGCATCGCCTCTTTCACAAACACTCATATTTAACACACGTCAGACTGCTCGTACATACTGAGGATAGTTTACCAAAGTCTTTCTTGAAAACTGACTGTTACATTTTATGGCAGCACGATAAAATGACTGGCTTGGCAGTATTCGTGTTTTTGAACTGCACTTTGTAACTCATATTTATGTATACTTT
Organism: Neosalanx taihuensis; assembly: GCA_030340665.1. Taxonomy (NCBI): domain Eukaryota; kingdom Metazoa; phylum Chordata; class Actinopteri; order Osmeriformes; family Salangidae; genus Neosalanx; species Neosalanx taihuensis. The sequence continues at coordinate 9,680,059 of CM059307.1, forward strand.
AAAGTAGCCAAACAAATACCACATACCGTCTCTCTCTGTCTTTGTTTCTGTGGGTAAAAGTGTGTGACACATTGTGTCCCCCTTGTGTGTGTTTGTGTGTGTCGACGCTGTGTTGTATTACAGAGGACTACCAGCAGCTGATAGAAGACATTGTGCGAGATGGACGCCTCTATGCCTCAGAGAACCATCAGGAGATCCTTAAAGTAAGTGGCCTTTCCCTGACTGGGATCTGCTATCTGTACCTCTTCCTGTATCTTACCCCACCATGTCTTGATGTCTGGCCCCACCCCCTTCTCATGTGCCTCCCTGAAGGATAAGAAGCTGATCAAGGCCCTGTTCGATGTGCTGGCCCACCCCCAGAACTACTTTAGGTACACGGCACAGGAGTCCAAAGAGATGTTTCCCCGTTCCTTCATCAAGCTGCTCCGCTCCAAAGTGACCAGGTTCCTGCGGCCGTACAAATAGAGCAGGTCCCCCCCCCCCCCCCCTCCTCTCTCGCCTCTTTACCCTGTAAATCCTCAATGACTCTTCTCCAGACACCCCAACTTCAGTCCCCTCTCCTTCACTATCCGCCCCTCAGTCCTCCTTTGCAAATGTTAGTTCCCTGCCCCCCTCCTGCACAATACTAAACACTCTGATGTTTGCACAATTTTCTTAACACCTTTTGTTTTTACCATCCTTGTTTTTATTCTAACAGTACACCCCTCGTTTTATTTTTGTTGTTTCGAGATATTTATATGTGTTAGAACTTGCAGAAGCACACTTCATGGATGTCTGATGTGTGTGTTTACCGTACACCCAGTAGAGGCACTCAAGACACAAATAGGATGTGTGCTTGGGTGTTTATGCACCTGCAGTGTGTATGCTTTTATTTTTCTAAACATATGGAAGTGCATACAAGTGTTCAAAACAATCATTCACAAACAAGTACATGGATGCATCCTGTAGGTAGATAAATATTCTGTATTGTAAAATATATTTATGAATATATAAAATATATATTCATATATATACATTCTTCGCAGGGGAAGGACCCCTAGTGTATACAAGTTGGAACTGAGAGAATTGGTGCACTTAAAATAATTTTTTAGACAAAGCAAATTGGGTTCAGTTTCAGACCAATCAACATAAACTGATGTTTCATCATAAAGAGCACAGATTTTTTTTTTAAACATGTGAAAAAGAATAATAAGGCTTTACTGCAGATCTTCAAAACAAGATAGATGAAATAAAACTACCTGCAAGAAACAGGCGTAACTAGAGATAAATGTATGTGATGTAACTAATATTTGGAACTTTAATTGCACTTGAATTGTATATTTTAAACTGTAGAGAAAAGAAATCTAAGTTACATTTTCTTTTGTTTTGTGTTGTATAGAAATGTAACATGTTATTTGTGCAGAAGAAAACACAGATCTGTCCAAAAGTCAGTCCTTCATGACTCCTTGGTCCTTCAGTACACACATGCACATGTATCGTTTCAAGGGGAATGACACACAGTCAGTCCCTTCCCAAAGCCTCATTCCTTTAAGACCCTCTTGACCTGTTGCCAGAGAGAAAGGACACACAATGAAAGGCTTCTTGTATGATGGCACCAAGCACACAATACCCCAAATACCTGCCTTTTACAATGAAGCCCCTCTCTTCACTGGCTCTCTCTCGCACTTCCTGTCACTTATAAGGGGGGAGATGCACAGTATCTTTCTGTATCAATGTAACCCATCGTTCATCTCCATGCAACTGGTTTCATAACCAATCATTTAAAAAGATCATATTGAGGATTAAGGCCATTTCTGCTGGATGGAATAGAAGCAGCAGAGATGTATTGTGTGACAGGATTGTAGACTCTGAGGTGAATGTGGTAGAGTCACATGAGATTAGCTCTGTAAGAGAGCCATAACTATCATAACAGTGTTTGTACGTACATAACATGTGCAGCTGCCAGTAAACACTCACCAATTAAAATCAAACGCAATCATAAATTGTCCCTACAGTATGTGTTTGTACCTGTTATCAGTTATCACAAACGTATTACAGTGTTATAACCAGGTTATAAAAACATCATCTCTTTGTGCTGGGCACAAGGGTAGTTAATACATATATATGGCTAGTATTTTCTAACCTAGAGGTCATATACAAAGAGCCTTTGTCGCTGTATGTAATTGAGGAACACAACTACGCAAAGTGGTGTCTGATCCCTCAAATGACCTAATGATCCAACTCTTCTTTCAACTCACATTGTAATTGCATTATCATAAGAACTCGCTTGTCACTGACCTAAATTCATAACGTTGTTTTTATTTCAATGAGAAAAAAAAATTATTGGCCGAAGTATGAGTGCTTCTCCCAGTCCACTCAAAATGGCTGCCACTGAAGTAGTGATGACTGTCTGCCTCCGTTGCTGGTGATCAAGAGTGTTCTGATGAAAATCGGTATGAAATACTCAAAACATTTGAGATAGACCTTTTCCTGCGAATGTATTCTTTTGCGTATTGGGAGATTGAGGAATGTGTGTTTGTGAGTGTGTATGGATGCATGTTCATGTGTGTCATGTCTGTGTGTGAGGACATGAGAAACATTAGAAAAATGCTTTGTATGTATGTATGTACTTTAGTCCATTTTATAGAGGAATAATTTTAACTTTTGTGTTAGTCAGTTGTACCCAAAGAACAAATCTGTATCAAGGTGTTGTGCCATTGTTTGGTCCATGAAAATCGAGTAAAGAACCAATTTAAATAAAACAGTAGCAAAAACATGACTCCACGATGACACTCAATTTGTACATTGTCTCATTGTCCTGCCCTTTCTCACAGGATCTCATGAATAAGGAATTTGATGTTAAAATCATTATTGTAATGCCAGCAAATAGATTTAATTTTAATTTTTGATACTTTGGGCCTGAATCACCAGTAATGATTTGTGTATCAGGCTTTTGACCCCTTTCCAGAATTGACCACTTTATAATGATTGGAAGTTATTCATAAAATATGGTGAAGCAGATTATAAAAGAAAGATATTTGAGGTATCACATATTTTTGAGGAGCTGAGTTGGCAGGCAAATCTCTTGATTTACCAGTTAATCTACATTCCTACTCTCACATATGGTCATGAGCTTTGGGTCATGACTGAAAGGACAAAAATGAGTTTCCTCCACAGGGTGGCCGGGCGCTCCCTTAGAGATAGGGTGAGGAGCTCGGTCACACGGGAGGAGCTCGGAGTAGAACCGCTACTCCTCCACGTCGAGAGGAGCCAGCTGAGGTGGCTCGGGCATCTGTTTCGGATGCCTCCTGGACGCCTCCCTCTGGAGATGTTCCAGGCATGTCCCACCGGGAGGCGGCCCCGGGGAAGACCTAGGACACACTGGGGGGACTATGTCTCTCGGCTGGCCTGGGAACCCCTCGGGATCCCCCTGGAGGAGCTGGAGGAGGTGTGCGTGGAGAGAGAAGTCTGGGCCTCCCTGCTTAGACTGCTGCCCCCACGATCCAGCCCCGGATAAGCGGTAGAAAACGGATGGATAGATGGATGAATGAATGGACTCATTTGTACACTATAATCCTGGCTGCATGGGTAGTTGGAAGCAATTAAATATGGCTCTCAGAAATTCAGCTGGCAATGCTAATATTGTCCTTATATTATTGTCCATCTGAATAGTACTTAACCAAGATGTCCACCCCATTTTACCTTATTTGTACTTCCCTATTCTACACAAAGCATACAGCTAACATTTGAAGAACAGTATGCTGGGTGATTTAAATGTTATAAGAGTTCAAAATATGCACACATTTTATGCCCTGGTTCATGTGATGGATCTGACAGGAACATTTACTGTTTCCCCTGAACTTTATAGGACTTCATATCAACCCTTTTGATCTCCAGGCAAATGAGACTGGTAGATGAACAGATAAAACTCAGAGCCCCCAAACCCTCTTATCTTCACGCCTCTTCCTTCTTCTGCTCTGCTTAAAGTTCACTGTTCCTAGAGATGAATGATAAATCGTTCATGCTGTGGATCTATCCCCTTTCATTTAACGTTAAACTAAAGTTTGTTATATTATACTGAAGAGACTGATCAAACCGTTTGGAAATGTTGACAATTACAGCCGTGGGTAGATTAGAATTGGAATTCACGTCAATATAAAGCAGGGGTCTCCAATCCTGGTCCTGGAGGGCCACTGTCCTGAAGGTTTTAGATGTTTCCCTGCTCCAGCACACCTCCACAGAGCTTGATAACGACGCTTCATTAGAATCAGGTGTGCCGGAGCAGGGAAACATCTAAAACCTTCAGGACAGCGGCCTTCGAGGACCAGGATTGGAGACCCCTGAATAAGGGATTCTGATTGCAAGGTTTGACCAACAGATGGCGTATTTGTACATCCACAGTAAAGGTCACTACTGTTTCAAGAAGTAGCACTTCCTGGCACAAAGCAAATACATTTATAGTAAGAGTTGTTTTTGACATTCTGGTTGTATCTCCAATGTTTCTACATGTTACTAAAAATTATAATATTCTTTCTATTTTGTTCAGAGAAGCTTTTCAAAACATCATACTTGTCAACCACTTACTGTTCACAGTCTACAGTACTGCAGTAAGTCTGTGAGATTTGAGGTCAGCAGCAAAAAGGACAATAATGAAACAATTAAACTGAAATTCAAAGGTCAATTATCCTATCTGTTAATGAACATATGCATGAAAAGGTCAATTATATAGTGGTATGCACTGATTAAACTATTGTAGTGGATATTAGATCTGCTGATGTGGGAATTGTCATATTCCTCAGACCTCCCCTTCTGCACATCCTTATTGTGCTATCCCGAGAGATCCACATTCTGCTGAAAGCCTTGAGCTGAACACATCAGAGAGAAGGAGAGAGAAGCGCAGAGAGAAGAGTCATATCTGGGAGAAGGGGGGAGCCATCATCCCCAGCATCACCCCAGCAGCGCACCACGCGGATCAGCGCGAGCTCCTTCCACCCTCTCACCTTCCCCCACACCCCGGGAAAGCACACAGGTAAGGGGGGTTGATTCTGGATTTCTATTTTATATCTGTTTCTCTGGTGACGGATGAAGCTGTGTTTTAAATTGGCGTGCTGCGTTTGAAATGCTAGTTCAGTCATCCAAACCGGCATACGTTGTATTTCCTATAAGATTTATCGCCTCGGTAAATTATAACCATCATCTTAGTATTAGACCGACTAAGTATAGGCACCCTAAATATTATTGTTATTTATTTTTGTATAAAAACTGTAATATATTATATTTGTTATTGATTTATTTTAATATAAGTTTGCGTGTAGATGTTTTGGCCACAGAGAATCCAATACCTCTATCTTCTAATGATAATGGCTTCATATTGATCATAAATAGTTCACTTGGGTGGCCTTTATTTCCCCAAACCAATTTTGTGCCATTCTGCATGGTATGCTATCGGTGTATAAAAGAAAATATAAAATGCTCAGACACTAAACGGAATACACACTACAAAAGTTTCTAGTAAAGGGCCTGTTTATACACAGACATTAAATCTGCCAGTTGGACTGTTGGACAGTCCTGAAGCTTTAGGGTATAGAAACTACCTTGTTTAGGTCTGAAATCAAAAGCAAAACTCCTTTTTTCTTCTTCACCCACATTACTTTATTTTGCGAATTACCAATTACTTCTAAATATCTATTAGATTAGACCTATATTTCACTATTGCAGGCAATTTTTTCCAGTATTATTACAAATAATATTTAATAATAATATATTTACCAATCAGCATTACCATGAATTATGACCCAAATCGATAAGTAAATCCAATGTGCAGGTACATATAATGTCCTCTTTCAGTCAATGTCCAGCTTAGAGAATATGAAGTACTTGCATGAATGATGTCTTTGCTAATGTAAGTGGCAGCATCATTAGCGTGCCAACTCCGTGCCCAGTAACAGAGAGCATCAATCAGCCCTTCTTCCATGTGTCAAACCTCCTCCCACAAGTTACATATTGTCCTTTACCATCTTCTGCTCAGGAAGGCTGAAAAAGCAGCCTGTAATTCTTCCAAAGTGTGTGTTCTCAGTTTACTGTCAGATACAAGTACAGACAACCCCATTCGTCTTACCGTTATTATGACACACATACACTCCTTGAGTTTGTACGTTACTGGAACGTTCCGTGTGTGTGATAATGGGGATAAGATGGCACACTGACTTCACACCACTTCAGAAGGACTTAAGCATCAATATCTAGCCCTGAAACCTGCACACTACATCTCCCTTCTTCTCTCACCTCTCTCCCTTCATCTCACCATGTCCACCTTCTTCTGAGAGGTAGGTAGAACATCCTGTTTCCCTGCCAGTCTGCATGGTGCCAGTCTGCATGGTGCCAGTCTGCATGGTGTCAGTCTACATGGTGCCAGTCTGCATGGTGCCAGTCTGCATGGTGCCAGTCTGCACCGTGTCAGTCTGCACGGTGCCAGTCTGCACGGTGCCAGTCTGCATGGTGCCAGTCTGCATGGTGTCAGTCTACATGGTGCCAGTCTGTATGGTGCTAGTCTGCATGGTGCCAGTCTGCATGGTGCCAGTCTGCATGGTGCTAGTCTGCATGGTGCTAGCCTGCATGGTGCCAGTCTGCATGGTGCCAGTCTGCATGGTGCTAGTCTGTATGGTGCCAGTCTGCACAGTTCCAGTCTGCATGGTGTCAGTCTGCACAGTGCCAGTCTGCATGGTCTCAGTCTGCATGGTGCCAGTCTGCACAGTGCCAGTCTGCATGGTGCCAGTCTGCATGGTGTCAGTCTGCATGGTGCCAGTCTGCATGGTTTCAGTCTGCATGGTGCCAGTCTGCATGGTGTCAGTCTGCACAGTGCCAGTCTGCATGGTGCCAGTCTGCATGGTGCCAGTCTGCATGGTTTCAGTCTGCATGGTGCCAGTCTGCATGGTGTCAGTCTGCATGGTGCCAGTCTGCATGGTGTCAGTCTGCATATTCAAGACATCTTTATATTTCCTCCGTCTCTCTGCCAACTCCCTGTTGTCATTTCACCTCCACTTTCTGTCTCTCTTCTTTTTCTTCATAATGGACTTGTTTCCCTCCTCTGCTCTCTGCAGGTGTGTTTCAGTGTTGCCCAGAGGAGGGGGCCTATTCTGCTGCAGCCCAACAGAGTGGTGCAGAACTGGGCCAGGGTCTGATGAAAAGGGCTCAGTAAGGTCCCCCACGTCACCTTAACCCTCCTCAGAGTGGTAAAGACCCAGATGTGCCCTTTGACTCATTTGAACCCAGGCCAGCCTGCTGCTTCCACCTGTTCTGCCTGGTGTTCAGACCCATCCACAGCGCAAGCCTGACTAACTCCAGGTGACAACCCCCACCCTGCTGTGATACAGACTGCCCCACAGCACGTTCTTCTTCTCCCATAATCCATTTCAAGGCTCCAGCCTCGAGTGTGTGTGTGTGCATTGCGGGACCTGGTGTCATGGCCTTCACCCTGTCAGAGATCATGGCGGCGAGACGACAACAGCAGTCCCAGGCGCAGAGATCAGGCAGCAGGGCAGCGGTGGAGGTGGACGAGTACAGCACCAACCCAACCCAGGCTTTCACCTTCTACAACATCAACCAGGGACGCTTCCAGCCCCCTCATGTACACATGTGAGTGGACGTGCAACACACTGCCTGCAGCTCTCTCTACTCTCTCTGTCTGTTCTTTGGGGCTTGCTTACTTTCACTTTCTATTTCTCAGTTTCATCAAACTCCTTCACTCTGGTGTTTCTCTCTCACCCTGATCTTGACCCCCCCAAAAACAGTCTTCCATGTCCTCCTCTCCTCTCAGTTCTCCCTCTGTCCCTCTCCTCTAATCATCACGCTCATTGCTGCCTGCTGTCTCTCACTGCGTAGGCATATAACTACAGTAAGGCGGTGTGTTGGAGGAGGCAGGGCTGGTGGGTTAGCGTACCTGGAGGAGAGCCTTCTAAAGTGGGCCACTGTTAATCACCAGGTCCACCTTTCCTCTGGAGACCCCACAGAGCTACAGTCACAGGAACTCCCATAGGAGAACGCACTTCTTCTCTGTTTCTTCCCCATCCCTTTCCATCTCCATCATACTGGTGATGCGCTGTAACTGTGCTCTCACACTGTATGTTTTCTTTCTCTTTGAGAGACTTCTTTTCCTTTCTATGTCATTTATAAGGAGTGTAGACATTCAGAGGTGTTACAGTTAAAGTCCTAGTCTCTTTTATCACTGTGAGAAGAACAGCCCTTTACTTAGCCAGGGCTGGTTACCAAGGTCGCTATGTTGAAGCATCTTCTCTTTCCATCACCCAGGGTTGATCCTTTGGCCCACGACACTCCCAAGCCACCAGGTTACACCCGCTTCGTGTGCGTCTCTGACACACACTCGCGCACGGATGCCATCCAGATGCCCTACGGAGACGTGTTCATCCATGCTGGAGACTTCACTGAGCTGGGCCTCCCTTCCGAGGTCAAGAAGTTCAACGACTGGCTGGGTGAGACACTAACACCTAAACTGACACCAAGCATGTCCAGTTCAACCCCAAGATCCTTGTAGGTCAGGGGTCTCCAATCGAGGGCCGCTGTCCTGAAGGTTTTAGATGTTTCCCTGCTCCAGCACACCTGATTCTAATGAAGCGTCGTTATCAAGCTCTGTGGAGGTGTGCTGGAGCAGGGAAACATCTAAAACCTTCAGGACAGCGGCCCTCGAGGACCAGGATTGGAGACCCCTGATGTAGGTTATTAGCCAAGGAGATACATTTGTGAATTGTCCAGACAAAGACCCAGGTATGTCGCTGTGCTGGGTTTGTTTTGGATTGTCTGAACTTAAAGTAGCCAGAAGAAATGTTTCCCTAAAACTCCAAACAGCAGGAACGAACCATGATAGGAACCAGTCTTCTGAGCCATTGTGAAATGAAGATGGTCGACATGTAGTCATTTAGCAAACACTCTTATCCAGAGCGACTGACACCAATTACAGGGACATACTCCCAAGGAAAGTAGGGTGAAGTACCTTGCCCAAGGACACATCATTGTGTTGGCCTGGATTCGAACTCGCAACATTCTGATTTCTATCCTGATTCCGTCACCGCTCAGTCACTTGAATCCCCCCATTATCAGTATTAACATTATTTACACTGCACATCTCTTTATAGTATTAGCATGGTTGGTATGAATGATCTTTGTCGTAATAAATTCAACAATAATCACTTAGTGACCAAGACATAGTTTAAGGTTATATGATGTTTTTGTCTTAATTAGGCCACAGTTACAAATGTCACTTATGTTTCAACACCACAAACGCATGTGCTTGTTAACTTCTGGGAGATCGTAACCTAAAACTGCCAGTGAGACAGCTGGAGTTCAGGGTGATAACATGTAACTAGCTATCTTTCCAGACTGATATATAAACACTGTATTTTTGTGTAACCTTTGACCGGTTAGCTTCTGTGATTGTCCAGTAGATAACTACCTCAGCTGTGCAACTTACTGGTCTGAATCCATGAGCTATACAGAGCTCAGTTGTCTTCTCTCAGGGTTCTAGACTGCGATAAATTTTGCGTCGTTCGTTTGAGTACTTCCAGTAAAGTTGTTATATTGGCAATTTTTCCTGAAATAAATTCCAAGATTATTTTAGTGTTTGTGGACATATTTTCAATTAGCAAACGGTTCTGTTTTGATCCCGATTCCAGCTGAGATACTGCCACTGATGCTGTTGTTAGCTTGGTTCAAAGGGGTGTATTTATTAAGTTATTAATGCAATATGAGTGAATGCTTATTTATGAGTGAATGCTTATTTATTAAGTTATTAATGCAATATGAGTGAGTGCTTAAGGGAGTGCTCAATTTCTTTTTTTTTGTTTAAACCATTCCATCTTGCAGTTTGAAAATTACAAGAGAACTGTGTCATTCTCCACTCTTTTTTTGAAGTGCAAATGAGAAGCAACAAATGTGTGCTTTTTAAAAATTACTAAAATATACTAGGCTACTAAATACTCAAAGTATTGTAGAATTGAAGTACACCCATTAAAATTATCCAAATGTTTGGATGTTTTATATGAATTTGTCTAGTGTTACTGCCCAAAATCGTAAGGCTACATCTCAGTCATTGAGATGATTGTCTGGTTCTTGAAAGAAGTGGGAGGGAGGGAGATAAGGAAGCTCCGGAGGAGGAAGTGGGAAACACAGGTGCCTTCAGCTAGTCAACGCGGGAGTGTAAACTCACAGCTAGCCTGGCAGGAGATCCCGCAGAGCAGGGGGGGAGGTGAAGGATGGCTGGACAAGCCTGGCTCTCTCTCTCCTCTCTGTCTTCCCCTTTTCTCTTTTTCCTACGGCCCTGTTTTCTCTCCCTTTCAAGCTCTCTCACATCAATATTTATAAACGGGATTCTTCTGCTGGTCATTCTCTTTCTCTCTTGCTGTATGTCAGTGCCTCTCGTCCTCCTCCATCTCCCTCTAAACAGACACACACTCCGGCTCATTCCTAGGATGAATTAATCTGTTCTGTGGGTGTGTATTAGCTCTACAAAGAGATCAGGCTCAGTTTCATGCCTGTATGAACCTCTATGCTGTTACCTCCACCAGGTGAACACATGAACGAACATGATCTCTTTGTTTATCATGTACTGTGTCCCTACTTTGGTTTCAAGATGATAAACAATTGTATGTTTTCTCTCACTCTCTTTTTTTGTCAATATTTGGAAGCGGTCTCTCTCCTTCTCCTCTCCTCCTTTACTCTCCTTCTCTCCCTCCCCTCTCCTTCCCCTCTCCTCTCCTCCTCTTCCTCTCCGCTCTTCTTTTCCTTGCTGGCATTGTGGCAGATCCTTCTGTTTCTCCTCCCCGCCCTTATTTGGAGCAGGAAGACAGCTCCGGGTGCTCCTGGCAGAAGCTCAAAGCTCTCATAGAGCTGGTGAAGACTGCAGGAGAGGAGGAGAAGAGAGGAAGGGATAGGGGAGAGGATATTGGAAGGGAGGAGAAAAAAAGGAAAAGAGGTAAAAGGAGAGGAAATGAGAGGAGGCAAGAAGAGAGGGGTAGAGGATGACAAGTGTGAAGATTGGGTGGAGAGACGTTTTTTTTAGAAGAAAGGAAGGATGGAATAACTAATGTCTATTTGTGACCCAAGGTAATGCCCACCCCTTGCGGTCAGTCTCTAAGGATATACAATCTAATAAGATCTAGGGACTGCCAATAAAGGGGAGAATGTGCAACACCACTTCAGTCCCACCGGCAGCCTCTTTGATCCGTTTTCAAGGCTTTTTGAACCGTACACATAGACATGGAATTACTAAGAAAAGAAAGAAAGATCCACACACATGCAGGAAGATGCAGACACATTAACTCCCTTCTCCACTGAACCACACTCTCTACATCCACTCACCTAATGCCTTTTAGCCATGCTGAATTCAATGAATTGCACATTTAATATTCATTTTCACAAAATACTATTTGCTCATCCTCCATTCACAGGGTAAATGATATTGTAAATGGTATGATCTACTACAGTGTGACTGTTTGCAATATGGAAGAGTACGTAATATCCATGCTTGTGTAATTTCACAGCCATTTTTACACTGTTGTGACTGTGTGTGTGTGAGATGCTTTCTGTGTGTGTGTGTGTGTGTGTGTGTGTGTATGGGGAGGCATACGTAGAACACTGACTGTGTGTAACTCTCTGTTTAAACAGGGATCTCATGGTGTTCATGAGTCAAAGTCTGGTCAGGAGAAAGCAACTTCAGTTAGAAGCTCTCTCCCCCCGAATTCATCCTCCTTCTCCTCCCCATCCACCCTGCCTTTCTTCTCTCC
>CM059307.1:9694332-9696832 GCA_030340665.1 Neosalanx taihuensis
ATCCTGTGGATTTAGTCAAACTGAGATCCGACATAGCAGATTGGTGGACTTCAGCACAGACACGCACACACATGCACACACACAATTACATACACACACACACACATACACACAACACACACACACACACACACACACACACACATACCGGAACGGGCTAGGCAGTAGGAAGCTGAACGGAAGGAATAATGGGAATGGAGAGAGAGACTGAGTCTGTATCGGGAGCAGGGAGCGTTAACTCAGCCAGATGTGTGTTGGCATGAGTGTGCAGTGGATTTCTTGTGTGCCATGTTTTGTTTGTGTGTGTGTGTGTATGCATGCCTTTTCTTTATTTGATTGCTTCTTTGGAGCACATAAAGCAGAGGGCCTTCAGCCTTGTGTGGGTGACTCTGAGAAAATTAAAACAATTTGTTGCTTGAAAGCATCTTTTGAAATGAAAGACAAAAGCAGAAAAAGAAGGGTGCGTCGAACAGCAGACAACACAGACGCATGTTTGGAACAGCCTCCCTCCCTCCCTCCTCACCCTCTACCTCTTTCCTTATCCTTTCACAAAAGCAGCGTATTCATCTCTCCGCATCTCTATTTAGGTGTAGTGATTGATTCAGTCTATCGGCTGCCTGCTTTGGCAGATGGAAGAACCATAAGAGGGACACTGCGTTGTGGAACGGTGATTTGAACACTATGCATTGATCTGGGGAACCAGCATCAAAATCTATGTCATAAAAGAAGAAACACACAAGCTAGTATGAATAAAACACAGTTACATCGGCCACATGCACATACATTTTACAGGCAATTTCTCTGCGAGGAAACTCCTAAATTCATCCATGAAATTGAAATGTAATTCATCTAAGTGAAAAAGCGAGTGTTTTTGGGGGGGGGGTGTGGGGGGGGGGTTGTGTGTACAGCTGGCTGAGTAACAATCGAACGTCAAACTTCATGAGCAGAAAACACAGACGCTGCAGAATGTCAGCGGTGCTTGTCTGTGGGCTTCATTTGTCGTGCAGATTATGCTTGTCTTGTCACTCTTACACACCTTTCTCTCTCTGCCTGACTCTCCATGTCATGTTCCCTCACGCTACCCCACCCCACACTACCCCACACTACACCACCCCACACTACCCCACACTACCCCACACCACCCCACCCCACACTACCCCACCCCACACTACCCCACACTACCCCACACTACACCACCCCACACTACCCCACCCCACACCACCCCCACACTACACCACCCCACACTGCCCCACGCTACACCACCCCACACTACCCCACACTACCCCACCCCACCCCACACCACCCCACCCCACACTACCCCACCCCACACTACCCCACACTATACCACCCCACGCTACACCACCCCACACTACCCCACACTACACCACCCCACACTACCCCACACTACCCCACCCCACACCACCCCACCCCACACTACCCCACCCCACACTACCCCACACTATACCACCCCACACTATACCACCCCACACTACACCACCCCACACCACCCCACACTACCCCACACCACCCCACCCCACACTACCCCACACTATACCACCCCACACTACACCACCCCACACTACCCCACACTATACCACCCCACACCACCCCACACTACCCCACACTACACCACCCCACACTACCCCACACTATACCACCCCACACTATACCACCCCCACACCACCCCACACTACCCCACACTACACCACCCCACACTACCCCACACTATACCACCCCACACTACACCACCCCACACTACCCCACACTATACCACCCCACACTACACCACCCCACACTACACCACCCACACTACCCCACACTATACCACCCCACACTACACCACCCCACACTATACCACCCCACACTACACCACCCCACACTACACCACCCCACACTACCCCACACTATACCACCCCACACTACACCACCCCACACTACCCCACACTATACCACCCCACACTACACCACCCCACACTATACCACCCCACACTACCCCACACTACACCACCCCACACTATACCACCCCACACTACACCACCCCAACACCCCCACACTACACCACCCCACACCACCACACCCCACACAACCCAACACCCCACACTACACCACCCCACACCACTCCATCCCACACTACACCACCCCAACACCCCACACTACACCACCCACACCACCCCAACACCCCACCCCAGGAGGGTCTCTATGGCTCATAGTCCAGGTATTCTAAATCATTGCTGCTCTTAATGGTCACCTCCATCTGCCAGTTTAATTCAAATCGCTGTCTGATCGTTATTCCTCATTTTATACCCCAACACACCCCCCCCACACACACACACACAAACCCCCCAGCACTTTTCCACGCCCCCCCCCCAACCCCCCCCCCCCCCCCCCCAACACTCTGTTCGTCTGTTCGGTGTGACTGGCCGTGATTGGCTGTTATGACAAAACTGTCTCTGTGCTGTCAACTTCTCCTAAAGATGAGTTTAATTACTCCTTTTCAGCG
>CM059307.1:9701832-9754332 GCA_030340665.1 Neosalanx taihuensis
GAAAGTGTGGAAAGGGGGGCATTTGTCACTCTTCTTTGTTCGATCCCTTTCTTGGGATGGTCTTTCCTTCCCTTTTTCTCTTTGGTTCCTTGGCGCTGGAGGTGAGTAAACAGATAATGGGGTGGCGATTAGCAGGGAGCGAGCAAGAGAGGAGAAGAGAGAGCGTTTACTGGGTCATTTCCCTGAGGGATTTCTCTTTAAATTACCTGTTAAATAACCTCCAGAGGCATGACTTCAAGTCTGTCTGTCTGTGTGTGTGTGTGTGTGTGTGTGGCGTGTGCGTGTGTGTGTGTGTGTGTGTGGGTGTGAGGGGTGTGTTTGTGTGTATGTGTGGGTGTGTGTGGGTGTGTGTGTGTGTGTGTGTGTGTGTGTGTGGGGGTGTGGGTGTGTTTGTGTGTATGTGTGGGTGTGTGTGTGGGTGTGTGTGTTTGTGTGTGTGTGTGGGTGTGGTGTGTTTGTGTGTATGTGTGTGTGTGTGTGTGGGTGTGTGTGTTTGTGTGTGTGTGTGGGTGTGGGTGTGTTTGTGTGTATGTGTGTGTGTGTGGGTGTGTGTGGGTGTGTGTGTGCGTGTGTGTACGTGTGTGTGTGTGGGTGTGTGTGGGTGTGTGTGTGCGTGTGTGTACGTGTGTGTGTGCAGTTTGGAGAGATGGCCTGTCTTTTTCTGGTTAATGGCCCAGGACATGTACCTACATTAAAACTGAATTAGACTGTCCATATCCTCCTGTTTGCCATCTCTTTATTCCTCTGACAGATCAGTGAGTGAGTGGTTCCAGTCACTGTTGACCACTGAGTCATACCAACTGACCACTGAGTCATACCATACTGACCACTGAGTCATACCATACTGACCTGAGTCATACCATACTGACCACTGAGTCATACCGTACTGACCACTGAGTCATACTATACTGACCACTGAGTCATACCATACTGACCACTGAGTCATACCATACTGACCACTGAGTCATACCTATACTGACCACTGAGTCATACCATACTGACCACTGAGTCATACCATACTGACCACTGAGTCATACCATACTGACCACTGAGTCATACCATACTGACCACTGAGTCATACTATACTGACCACTGAGTCATACTATACTGACCACTGAGTCATACTATACTGACCACTGAGTCATACCATACTGACCACTGAGTCATACCATACTGACCACTGAGTCATACTATACTGACCACTGAGTCATACCGTACTGACCACTGAGTCATACCTTACTGACCACTGAGTCAATACTATACTGGACCACTGAGTCATACTATACTGACCACTGAGTCATACCATACTGACCACTGAGTCATACTATACTGACCACTGAGTCATACTATACTGACCACTGAGTCATACTATACTGACCACTGAGTCATACCATACTGACCACTGAGTCATACCATACTGACCACTGAGTCATACTATACTGACCACTGAGTCATACTATACTGACCACTGAGTCATACTATACTGACCACTGAGTCATACCGTACTGACCACTGAGTCATACTATACTGACCACTGAGTCATACTATACTGACCACTGAGTCATACCGTACTGACCACTGAGTCATACTATACTGACCACTGAGTCATACCGTACTGACCACTGAGTCATACCGTACTGACCACTGAGTCATACCGTACTGACCACTGAGTCATACTGTACTGACCACTGAGTCATACTATACTGACCACTGAGTCATACCGTACTGACCACTGAGTCATATCATACTGACCACTGAGTCATACTATACTGACCACTGAGTCATACCATACTGACCACTGAGTCATACTGTACTGACCACTGAGTCATACCATACTGACCACTGAGTCATATCATACTGACCACTGAGTCATACCATACTGACCACTGAGTCATACTATACTGACCACTGAGTCATACTGTACTGACCACTGAAGAAGATAATGTCGACGTGGCTCAAAATATCCCATAGGAGCTGCTAAGGTGTGCTGATGTTGTGACATTACGCTGGCTGTGAGGTCCCATTACCTTTTGTCAGGAAAACGTACTAAAGTACAAAACAGAACGTAAATCAATACAAGCAAGACCAAGACAAACATTTTGACACCGGCGTTGTCTATGTAGTCCAAATATTGAGGAACCCTTAGGGGTGGGAAAATAATGAAGCAATGAATATATATAAAAGAGAACTTAGGTTTGCGCTCGCCAAAGGCAGGCACACCCCAAATATGTGGCTTGGAGGGGAAAAGCAAAAAGGACGGAAATCAATTTGTCTTTTCTGACACCAAACTTGATTATGGAGCAACATCTCTGGTCATGAGAGCGAGAGATGTAGAGTGACAGAGGAGAGCAGAAAAAGACTTGTTCCTCTATTTGTCACACATTATTTCTATTATTTCACTATTCCTCCTCAGTATTTCTGTCTCTGGTGTCGCTCTCATTTCTTTCTTTGCGTTTGTCTCTCCTGCTCATCTCGTTTCCCGCTCCTTCCTTCTGAGGCACAAACTCTGCTTGTGTTTTTCAAGATAGAAAACAGATTTGAGGGAGTCTGCGACCTGCCAGGTGTGTGTTGTGTGTGATTAACGCAGGGCGGATGGCAGGCAGTAAACAACCAAGGAAGTTGTCCTGGGAAGGGATTGACGTAAAGAAGGAATGAGGAGAGAGAGAGAGAGAGAGAGAGAGAGAGAGAGAGACAGAGAGAGAGAGAGAGAGAGACAGAGAGAGAGAGAGAGAAACAGAGAGAGAAAGAGAGAGACAGAGAGAGAGAGAGAGAGAGAGAGAGAGAGAGAGAGACAGAGAGAGAGAAACAGAGAGAGAGAGAGAGAGAGAGAGAGAGAGACGAACGGACAGGTGGGTCAGAGTTAGAAGGATACCACACCCAGGTGGTTGTGTGTGTCTGTGTGTGTCTGTGTGTGTCTGTGTGTGTGCACATGAGTATGGATGTGCATGTTTGTGTTCATTGACTTAGTTTAGAGGCTGGTGTCTGTTCACTATTTACATTTACATTTATTCATTTAGCAGACACTTTTATCCAAAGCGACTTCCAAGAGAGAGCTTTACAAAGAGCATCGCATAGCAATGTGATAGACCCCAAAACATAACAGGCTTATAGATTATGAAACATACAAAGTGAGAAGTGAAGAACTATAAGAGCATTCAGCCTAACCGTTTTAAAGCTTAAATCAGGCACCTCCAAAGGGGAGGAGTCTACTTGTAGGAGGCAAACAACAAAACAACAACAACAAGCTGATATTTCTGCTGTTGCCACTATTGATGAGATTGTTGTATAAAACCAGCTCGATCTGACGAGAGACTGCAGATTTCAAACAGATATGTAAAAGATGACAAACAAATATGCAGCAGGGTAAAGTATAGCACACAGAGTTGCAGTGTAATATACAATAATGACAATAACATAACAATAGCAATAGCAATTGGCGGAGACATATAGACAGTTATTGCACTTGAGGAGAATTACAGAATTACAGTATTGCAAAAATAAGTAAGTTAAGTAGACATATAGGCAGTTATGGAGAATTACAGCATTACAGTATTGCAAAAAAGTAAGCAAGTTAAGTAGAAATATTGCACTTCGTACAGAATATGAATAAACGGATGAATTGCGTAAAACACTTGAGCATGGTTTTGGAATGTGTGCGCGTTTGTCAACATGAGTATTATGATGCTAGTCTGTGAGAGTCTGTGAATAAGGAGCACAGCTAGGGGAGACAGAGCTGTGTCTGTTACTGAGGACCTCCTGTCTCTTGACTCCACACAAGGAGCACCCTCTGTACTGTCCCCCACTGTGTGACAGCCCTGGTTCCTCTCACTGTTTTACTGATGAGTCTTGCTCTGTGTGTGTTTGTATGTGTGTGTGTGCATGTGTGTGTGTGTGTGTTTATCGGAGGGGCAGATGTCCTCTCACTGTCACACAGACGGGCTGTGTGATGCCACACTTGCCTTCTCCAGCACTTGCAAGATGGCTGGACACACCCAACTGAGTCTACTGCTGTAAAGATGTAGTGTATATTTTGTGCGTGTGTGTGTGCGCGAGAATGAGCAGTGTGTGTGTGTGCCTGGGGCAGGCGCCGGCTGGTGCCGCCCAGTGAGGGTGTAGTGTGGATCACAGCACTCTGCTAGTCAGTCATCTAATCCCACACCCACCCAGCGCTTTGAAGACCCCCCACTGTGCCCACCACTCGCCTGCAATTAAACCATTACAGAGCCACACTAAGACACACACACACATCTTTCTCTTTCTCTCTATCTCTCTCTCACACACACACACACACACACACACACACATCTTTCTCTCTATCTCTCTCTCTCTCTCTCTCTCTCACACACACACACAGGCATCAGAAGAGATGGGAGGAGAGTGGCAATGTTGCCTGATTTCCCAGAGTGCTGCCCAAATGGGTTCAACGAGGCATGGTTTGTGTGCCTGAGAATGTCTGCATAGTGAGGTGGAGGTGACAGAGAGACACAGAGAGGTGGAGGTGACAGAGAGACACAGAGAGGTGGAGGTGACATATTTACACAGAGAAGTGGGGGGGACAGAGAGACTCAGTGAGGTGGAGATGACAGAGAGACAACGTGAGGTGGAGGTGACAGAGAGACACAGAGAGGTGGAGGTGACAGAGAGACTCAGTGAGGTGGAGATGACACAGAGACACAGTGAGGTGGAGGTGACAGAGAGACACAAAGAGGTGGAGGTGACAGAGATACACAGAGAGGTGGAGGTGACATATTTACACAGAGAAGTGGGGGTGACAGTGAAAGACAAGGGGAGGGTGGGGTGACAGAGAGACACAAAGAGGTGGAGGTGACATATTTACACAGAGAAGTGGGGGTGACAGAGAGACTCAGTGAGGTGGAGATGACACAGAGACACAGTCAGGTGGAGGTGACTGAGAGACACAGAGAGGTGGAGGTGACATATTTACACAGTGAGGTGGAGGTGACTGAGAGACACAGAGAGGTGGAGGTGACATATTTACACAGTGAGGTGGACAGATGAACACCAAGGTGGAGGTGACAGATACAGAGAGATGGTGGAGACGGAAAATATGAAATGCAAAGGAAAGCCAGATGAGGGTTTTATGTACACATGTTCATAAAGACACTGACAGTGAGAGGCCTGCTGGAGGCTGGGCCTTGTCACAACTCTAATCCTCTGAGTTGGATATTTGCTTCCTTCTAGATTCTCCGCGACTGCTATCTCCTCCATCCCTCTTCAGTTCTCTCTCTTCTTTCTCCCTCACAATCTCTAGCTCTCTCTCTTTTGCTGTCCCCTCTCTTGCTTTCTTTACCGTCCTCCCTTCATCCTCTCTCTCTGTTCTCTGTCTCTCTGCTCCCCCCTGCCTCCCCCACCCCCTTCCTGCACAGATATCCTGCTGGGAGGATCAGTCTTGCAGGCCTGACTGGCTCGTGTGTGTGTGGTAGTCTGTGATTAAACATCAAAGTCCACACATGGATCATTGTGTGCGGCAGGGAGAATATAATGGCGGAGTGCAGAGAAAGGTTTGGAGTCGGAATTAATCATAGAAAATCGAGAGAGAAATGTCTTTTTCTGTAACGTACAAAACACAGCGCTCTTGTTTCGAAATCGGTGCCTCGACACTTTGAGTGGGACGACCAAGTTAATCTCTGACACGCTTGTTCTGTTCCACCGTGGGCTGTGCATGTGCATGAATGTCAGTGTCTGTTCAATTATAACTGTTCCGTTTCCCTATTCTAATCCAATTGTATGGCCGTAGAATCTGAATCAGACCTTCTAGAAAGGCTATACAGTAGCATGACTCACGTGTTTCTCAACTCCTTTGAAAACTGTCTACCAACATTCCAGAAATGGAGGGTCCACTGATGAACTGTTTCAGCTTTTGGGGCCGGAGATGGCGAACAGGATATCTTGAGGATTCCCTCGCCCCTTTTAACTGAATTGAGTTGTTAAAGAGGGTGGAAGCAAGAAGTAGTGATGGGGAAGGGGGGAAAGAGGAGTAGCTGAGCACAATCCTTTCCACAAACTCATTGGTGCTCTTTAATCTCTGTTTCTCTCAGTACTAAACTAGATTAGAGCCTTAATTTAGAAATAGTCGCAGACCACTTTTTTATTCACAGCGTGGGTCTACCTCTTTGTCTTATCCATATACTGGTAACAATTCCTCTGTTCCTTTGATTCAAGTTTACTCAAGCACGCTTTCTCACACAGTTAGTGTCACAAAATCACCGAGAGTTTGTGGCAAAAAATATTGGCTTTGACAAATATATTATTTCAAGGGGAAACAGTGGGAGTCAGATAGCTCAATGATTAAGGCGTTGGCCTCATGAGCGGAAGGTCGTGAGATCGAGCCCCCGCTGTGGCTATATGACTTTGTGTCCTTGGGCAAGGCACTTCACCCTACTTGCCTCAGGGAGAATGTCCCTGTACTTACTGTAAGTTGCTTTGGATAAAAGCGTCTGCTAAATGAATACATGTAAATGTATTTCTTAAAATTACATGGTTCAGCATTTGTGGATACATTTCATGTAATTCCATGGAATACTAATATTGGAAACAAAACAATAGTGCACATTTCTTTAATTTGTGTATATTTACATATTTAATCAAAAATGTATGTCACATATTTTTATATGTTGTTGCTATTCATGCAGATCTGCCCAGGGATTGAGTGGTGTAATACAAACATCTGTTTCCTATTTCCTTGAAAAGAGCACAATAAATACAAGCCTTGGACTTGAAATCTTTAATATGCATGGATAGTCCTCTTCCCTACCTTCATAAAAATCCATTGCATTATTCTAATCCCTTCACTGACAAAATTCACATTTAGAGAGCGGCGATGTGATCCTCAGATTTATATTCAGTTAGTCTTGGATTTACCTAGCTAACAGGAGATGGGATTTCTGGAATTTACAGTTATTTAACTATGAGAGAATATATTTAGTTTGTGAGTGATCAGAATAATACTTAAAAAATACAGACATGGAAGTCTGTCATCCAGTCCCAATATAGATGTTTTTATTTCTATCCTTATTTTGATTGATTTTAAACAACCAACATTCTTTCAACATATGTATTGAAGTACATAAAAAGCTTTGCTTCTTTCCCCCCTACCCACAAACTTGGAGCCATATGTTGATAACAAACGCTAAAAAGATTCAAACAACAGTTACAAAACAACACTGAAACAAACAGAAAACACAAACAAATAAAATGCAGACATGAGTGTACGGTCTCACTTTTTAATGTGTATTTTAAGGACATACTGTAGGTTACTTGGTCTTGATTCAAAACATGTCATAATTCATTTCATATTTTATGGAAAATATATATTTTGTGTTTAATGGCATATGTAAGCATTTATATCATGCAGATAGTTCATTAGGCCATAGGGTTACAAATGGACAGCAGACACTAGCAGTGTGATGTTGTAGGCAGAGCTAGACCTGCTTGTATTCATGTGTTCTAAGAATGCCTATGAGGTAGAGCCAAGGACACAGATTACTGGGCAGACAGGACTTTATCTCTGGGTGGTGCAGGAACTGATCTCAGTTATGCCCTTCCAAAATACTGGAGCATGTTTATAGTCCAGATACAGCAAAACAAAGCTTCCTTATCTGTCATACAGGTCATGAAACTGTCCAAAATGGTAGAATTAAATTTAGGGTGTTTTTTCAGGAGTTATGTATGTTCATAAATCCAGGAAACAAAAATGCATGCGATAGGATAGTATTATACCCATATACAGGATGCGTATACCATATATAGGTAAATACCTGTATATACTTATTTATTTACACGTTTACATTTACATTACATTTAGTCGTTTAGCAGATGCTCCAGAGTGACTTACAGTAAGTACAGGGACATTCCCCCTGAGGCAAGCAGGGTGAAGTGCCTTGCCCAAGGACGTCATTTGACACAGCCAGGGTTCAAACCAGCAACATTCTGGTTACTAGCCTGATTCCCTTTCCGCTCCCTCACCTCTCAGACACCTGACTCCCTACACCTAATATATGTGTAAATAACACTTCTTTACGTATATATACTGTATATATAAGAAATAAAGAATCAAAAGAATATATATTGCATATTCAATTCATACCATCTTTCTATCTTTCACCCTCAAATCCAGCAATCCTCAAACCCACTTTCATTGAGATTCAAATATTACGTGGGAATTGGAAGCATCAATGGAGATTTGCAGTTCATCTCATATTAATTGAGAAATCCATATTAAGGCGGACATCAGAATTTCATATGGCCTATTAATATGATTATTCCAGTTGAAGTATTTCTAAATTCACAGTGTATGTGATTGATATTGCATTCATGGGAAACTTTGGACATTTCATCACAACTTTTTCGACGTGTTCTGACATGATGGAATTCTAATGAAAAAGAATTGTGCTGAAGTGGCCAGTCTCCATAATCCATCCCACCTTTCTCCTTGACTTGTTGAATTTGAGGGTGGCCAAATGTTAGAACACTATAGAAAGTGTAGCTGACCACGTGTGTGTGTGTTGTGCTGGTGTGCATTTGATTGACCTCACGCACATCTTGAGTCATGCGTTGTATTTCTGTCTGTCACTCCTTAAAACTTGGACAGTGACAAACAAAACAGACACATAGATCCTAACACCTCCCCCCCCCTGCCCCCCCCCCCCCTCTCTCTCCCAGACTCACACACAGACACACAAAAACAGGAAGTGTCGTACGTGACATTCCACTGAGCACTAAAGCGTGGACCGACGATGTGCCGATAAAGTTGGCGTTTCAAGCGAGTGCGCACGGCAAATTAAAGAAAGCCGGTGGCTTGTGGCCTCGCCGCGGCGCGCGTGGCTCTGTGTGTGCGTGTGGCAAGGCTGCTGGCAGCATGAAGGGAAGATGGATCTTAGTATAGATTGGTAGTGACATGTTAATTTCTCCACCATCAGTCAGACCAGAGGCGTCGCCTTCAAGAGGGAGGAAGGAACACAAACCCTCTCTCCTTCAGCTCCTCTCATCTCCTAGCACCTTGAAGCTGGATGTTCACTTTTCATCACTTCTTTACTTTATCTCTTCTCTGGCGTCTTTAAAACTCTGTTTTCTTATCTCTTGTCATCTTGCACTGAACAACTGCAGTTTGAGATCTTCAAACCAGAGCTTCTTGCCCCTTAAGGGTGTGTGTTCATCTCTGAAAGAGCCAAGCTGTGTGTGTGTTTGGTGGACATGACAGGTTGGGTCAGGGGTTGTGAGACACCGCTGACTCTGGACGTTATTCCCTTAACACCTGTGGCCAACCGCAACCTTTCTATCCCCCTTTTACAAACAACATCATTGATTTGGTGACAAAATAATTGGCACAAACTGGATAGAGGGTAACTCATCCAGTCATGATTGGTCAAAGCCTAAGAAGCAGGAAATTAGGGTTTGTTTTGAACCATGTGTTTTGTCCGTCTCTTCATAAACGGAGTGACAGTTCAGTTGAGTTCTGGATTAAATAAGTATTTAATAATCTGCAGATTGGGAGAGAAATGACCAGACCTCTGGCAACAAAATGAAGACAGTACAAGGCTTAGGTCTCAATCATGTCTCTCTCTTGGACGAAGGTGAGAGGATATTCTTTTATAGGGCACAAGAATGTAAACATAGATAGTGACAGTCAGGCGGTAATGACAGTCTTCAGAGAAAGTGTGTTCAGTAGTGTGAACTACACAGGAAATCCAATTTCTTCCACACCATCCATTCTCCCCTTCAATGCAACAATGGAAAATGTGCAATGCTACTCAGTGTATACAATCATACAATCATTGTGTCACCAAATTAGCAATATTACTAAATTATGGAGGTAAGTAAGGTTGTGTTTCTACAGGGCTACAGAACAATGGGAATGAAGAAATTCAGTTATATTTTAGGAAGAATCTGTCTATTTCTGCCTATAAGTACATGCTAAACCTTCTTAAAGTACAGTGGGTTCAAACAAGGAGTCAAGGTCAAGCTCGACCCAGTCATTAATTCTACAATCCCAATTGTACCTCTTTCTCTCACCACATGTATTTTTCTTAATGTCTCTCTCTCTCTCCCCCCCTCTCTCCCTCTCACTCTCTCTCCCCCCCTCTCTCCCTCTCTCTCACCCTCCCTCTCTCTCTCTCCCCCCCTCTCTCCCTCTCACTCTCTCTCCCCCCCTCTCTCCCTCTCTCTCACCCCCCCTCTCTCTCTCTCCCCCCCTCTCTCTCTATCTCTCTCCACCCCTCTCTCTCTCTCCCCCTCCCACTCTCTCTCTCCCCCTCTCTCTCTCTCTCCCCCTCTCTCTCCCTCTCTCTCCCCCCTCTCTCTCTCTCCCTCTCTCTCTATATCTCTCCCCCCTCTCTCTCTCCCCCCCTCTCCCTCTCTCACTCTCTCTCTCTCTCTCTCTCCCTCTCTCTACCTCTCTCTCTCACCCTCTCCCCCCCCCCACTCTCCCTCTCTCTCTCTCCCTCCCCCCCTGTCTCCCTCTCTCTCTCTCTCTCTCCCCCTCCCTCTCTCTCTCTCTGAGGCAGGCAGCCATGGTACTTTGGATGGGGCTTCAACCTGCCCAGAGGTCAGGCTCTTTTAGACAAGTGGAACCAGATCCCAGATAACACGGACATCCTGGTCACACACTGCCCCCCACTGGGTGAGTCCCTTACTGCAGCAGTCACTGTTCGCTCTCTCTCTTTCTGTCTGTGTCTCTCATGCACACAGACACATATATTTTCATTTGATGGATTAGTGTATGTTGCCTTAAAATACATTTCTACTCACGATTACATACATACTCAGGAACACATGCATACACACACACCCTGAACACACACACAAACCCTGAACACACACACACCCTGAACACACACACTTTCACAGCTCATCTCCTGCTGCAGCTGGGATGCTCAGTGATTGAATTCTGAGGCTGCGTCTTGACAGAGTTCTTTTCTCTTCAGTTTAGCCAAGTGTCTCCAGCTATCTCTTCGTAAGCCATCAGCATATGGACTGGCTACAGCAGGCTACCAATCCATGCATGTGAGAGGCAGAGAGGGGGCGGGGGGAGGGGGGAGGGGGGGGGTGGCAGTGAGGAGGAGATGTATGGAGAAAGCTACGGAAATAGTACAGAAATGAAGAAGCAAAGGGAGTGATATACAGTTGGGAATCAAGGGAGTATATGAGATGGAGTCCAGGAGAAGGATCTGGATGCAGTCTGAAAGTATATAAGAGAACAGAACAGAGAGGATGGGAGCCTCGCTCTCTGCTCCTCCCGTGATCTCAATGTGTCCTTTTGTCAAGGGAATTGACGATTTTAGCAATTCGGCCAATTTACATTTTGTCAATACAATCACCTTCACTAGAAAAGGTTTCACCAAATTTAAATATTCCCTAATTTACTGACGTGCGTCTGTGGATAGTAAAATGTGCTTCGCATCAGGTGCCCAATAGGAATGATATATGCAGCGGTGTACAAAGTAAATTGTGCTAGGCAAGATAGGGCCCTGAAAAGTATTTTCAAAATGTGAGAGATCACACATATGAGGACAAAAGATCCTATATTTAAACATATTTAACCACTTTAAAGTGTTATTTGTTTCATTTGTATTATTTGTTATTTGTATCGTATTTGTAGTGTTTTTTACATTGTATAATTTTTTTATTAGTATGCCACATTTCTGTTCTATGTTTGCTCATTTCTGCCACAGTGAATTCTATGTTTGTTAATCTTGCATAGCGAATAAACCCCCATTCTGATTCTGATTCTGACTATAGACGTTCAACCTGAATTTGTCCTTAATGTGAACACAGGATATCTTGCGGAATCTCTCAAGATCTCAGCGAAAATTCACATTTGTATTTCTTGTATATTGTGTATGTGTGTGTGTGTGTGTGTGTGTGCAGGCTTTCTAGACTGGGTTCCTAAGAAGATGCAGCGTGTTGGCTGTATGGAGCTGCTCAACACCGTCCAGAGGAGAGTCCAGCCCAAACTGCACGTGTTTGGACACATTCATGAAGGTACATCCAACCACACACTCCTGCAGAGCAGATGTGGGGCACTAAGCTGTCAGACCTTCTGCTTGGGATGAAGGTAGCTTTTGGGGGGGTTAGCAGGTCAGTTCCCTGGAGCACCAGAGCCCTGTAGGACAGAACTAGATTAGAAACTAGATCAGATTCACTCAGGAAAAGCCAGCCTGATTTAAACATGCATATTAATGTGACTGATTTACAACACAGTTAGATTGACAGTGTATCTGGAAAGTATTTGCAGCGATTCCGTTTTTCCACATTTTGTGGTATAGTGGGAGTCAGGTGGCTGAGTGGTAAGGGAGTTGGAAAACTAATCAGAAGGTTCCCAGTTCAATCCCTGGCTGTGCCAACATGATGTTGTCCTTGGGCAAGGCACTTCACCCTACTTGCCTCAGGGGGAATGTCCCTGTACTTACTGTAAGTCACTCTGGATAAGAGCGTCTCCTAAATGCTCCTAAATAAATGTAGCCTTCCTCCAAAATGGAATCATAAAAGTTTTTCGTTTAAATTCTACACATGATTATGACAGCCTTCGCTCAATACTTTGCTGAAGTACCTTTGACAGCCATTACAGACTCAACTCTTTTGGAAGAGTGATGCTACAAGCTTGGCACGCTTAGTTTTGGAAAGTTTCTCCCATTGTTTTCATTGCAGGAGCTCTCAAACACCATCAGGTTAAATGGGCGCCATGAGTGTCTGTGCACACCTCAGATCTCTTCAGATCTCTTCAGATCTCTTCAGATCTCTTCAGATCACTTCAGATCACTTCAGATCTCTTCAGATCTCTTCAGATCTCTTCAGATCTCTTCAGATCACTTCAGATCACTTCAGATCTCTTCAGATCTCTTCAGATCTCTTCAGTTGGGTTCAAGGTGTGGGCTCTGACTGGGCCTTTCAAGAACATTCATAGTCGTCTAAAAGCCACTCGTTTTCTTGCATGTTTGCTCAGGGTAGTTCTCCTTTTGGAAGATTTACCTTTGTCCCAGTCTGAGGTTCAGAGGAAGAGTCAGTTGATGATTATCCTGATTAGTCAAGTACGGTGAACCCAAAAAGAACCTGTGATAAGCGAAATTCGTGAAGTAGAAACCTTGATCTTTTGGTACAGTTATTATACAATTAAATACTCTATTATATATTCAACTTTATTGATGCACAGGTTTGTGTTGGAGAGACTGTTTAGCCAATCAGAATGCAGAACACAATGCATGATGCAAATCCGTGAAGTAGGGAAACCGTGAAAAGTGAACCGTGATATAGCGAGGGTTCACTGTACTGTGATATAGCGAGGGTTCACTGTACTGTGATGTAGCGAGGGTTCACTGTACTGTGATGTAGCGAGGGTTCACTGTACTGTGATATAGCGAGGGTTCACTGTACTGTGATGTAGCGAGGGTTCACTGTACTGTGATGTAGCGAGGGTTCACTGTACTGTGATGTAGCGAGGGTTCACTGTACTGTGATATAGCGAGGGTTCACTGTACTGTGATATAGCGAGGGTTCACTGTACTGTGATATAGCGAGGGTTCACTGTACTGTGATGTAGCGAGGGTTCACTGTACTGTGATATAGCGAGGGTTCACTGTACTGTGATATAGCGAGGGTTCACTGTACTGTGATGTAGCGAGGGTTCACTGTACTGTGATGTAGCGAGGGTTCACTGTACTGTGATGTAGCGAGGGTTCACTGTACTGTGATGTAGCGAGGGTTCACTGTACTGTGATGTAGCGAGGGTTCACTGTACTGTGATGTAGCGAGGGTTCACTGTACTGTGATGTAGCGAGGGTTCACTGTACTGTGATGTAGCGAGGGTTCACTGTACTGTGATGTAGCGAGGGTTCACTGTACTGTGATGTAGCGAGGGTTCACTGTACTGTGATGTAGCGAGGGTTCACTGTACTGTGATGTAGCGAGGGTTCACTGTACTGTGATGTAGCGAGGGTTCACTGTACTGTGATGTAGCGAGGGTTCACTGTACTGTGATGTAGCGAGGGTTCACTGTACTGTGATGTAGCGAGGGTTCACTGTACTGTGATGTAGCGAGGGTTCACTGTACTGTGATGTAGCGAGGGTTCACTGTACTGTGATGTAGCGAGGGTTCACTGTACTGTGATGTAGCGAGGGTTCACTGTACTTGCCGCTGAAATAACATCGCAGCTTTGTTTCACCAGACCAGATCATTTTGTTTCTCATAGTTTGATTTATGGAGAAGGTGCCATGTGCTTTGGGCCTGGTTGTTACAGAGATGGTCGTCCCTCTAGATGTTTCTCCTCATAGAGCAACACTGGAGCTCTGTTAGAGCGGTTATCACATTCTTGGTCACCTTCCTTTCATCCCGATCGTTTAGTTTTGCCTGGCAGCGACTCCTGGAAGAGTCCTGGTGGTTCCAAGCTCCGTTTATGGATGATGAAGGACACTGTGCTCATTCAGATCTTCAACGCTGCATACATATGTCTGTACCCTTTCCCAGATTCTTGCCTTGATTCAATGTCTTAGAGGTCTACAGACAATTCTTTGGACTTCCTTTGTACTCTGACATGTACTGTCGACTGTGAGACCCAGATATGTGCCTTTCCAAATCATGTCCAATGAACTGAATGTACCACAGGCAGACTCTAATCAAGATGTAGAAGCATCAAAAGGATGATTAGTGGAAACTGGATTTTGAGTGTCATGGCAACGACTGTAAATACTTAGGTGTTATTTTTGTTACTTTATCATTACGGGATGTAATGTGAGTGTGTGTGTGTGTGTGTGTGTGTGTGTGTGTGTGTGTGTGTGTGTGTGTGAGAGAAAATGTACAATTTTGAGAGAAAAAAGTTGAGTCCATTTTGAAATACAGTACAGTACATCCAGTTTGGCTGTAACATAACAACATTTGGAAATAGTAAAGCGCTGCAAATACTTAACGGCTGCACTGTAGAGGAGAAGCAGATTAACTATCATTTTGATGCTGCCGTTTTGTGAGGACTCAGACGAAAATATTGCATTTACATTTAATATCTAGTAATTTATCAGACGCTCTTTTCCAGAGCGACTTACAGCAAGTAAAGGGGCATTCAGTGCCTTGCCCAAGGATACAAACATAATTTTGCATGGCCAGAAAATAACCGGCAACATTCTAATTACTAACCCTATTCCTTAACTGCTCAGCCATCTGACTCCCGAATGCACACTGAACAACATGTATTATAGATGAAACAACATATCTATTGTACATTGATGCAATTTCTTAAAATAATTTGAGCAAAATATCTGTAATTCCTTCTATCGCTCTATAGGTTATGGCATGATGACTGATGGCACCACAACCTATATCAATGCCTCAGCATGCACTGTCAACTTCCAGCCCATGAACCCGCCCATCGTCTTTGATCTACCCAACCCCAGGACCACATGACTGGAGAAGGCCCACCCCCAGGACCACACATCCAATCAGGAGACAGCAGGTGGACACAGATGAGGGGGAGTGGGCAGGATTCCAGTACTGTATATATTTCACAATTGCCAAGGGCGCACAATACGTGTCTGTCTTGTGTGTGGCTCCACTGGCAGATGTACAAGTCTGTTGAAGAGCTTATATACAGTTTGGAGGGATGGCCAATGCCAATCCATCTTTGGCCACTATTTTCCATGTGCTATCATTTTCACACCTTTGTCCCTGCAATGGTTCAGACCCGCAGACAGACAGTTCTGAGGCTTCCGCCTGCTCTTCTACTGCACTGACAATCCAGCCAATCAAGCCACCCAGCCAGCCAGTCAGTCAGTCAGCCAACCACCCACCCAGCCAACCACCCAGCCAGCCAGCCAACCACCCAGCCAGCCAGCCAGTCAGTCAGCCAACCACCCACCCACCCAGCCAACCACCCAGCCAGCCAGCCAGCTAGTCAGTCAGTCAGTCAGCCACCCACCCACCCACCCACCCACCCAGCCAACCAACCACCCAGCCAGCCAGCCAGCCAGCCAGCCAGCCAGCCAGCCAGCCAGTCAGTCAGTCAGTCAGCCAACCACCCACCCACCCACCCAGCCAACCAACCAACCACCCAGCCAGCCAGCCAGCCAGCCAGCTAGTCAGTCAGTCAGTCAGCCACCCACCCAGCCAACCACCCAGCCAGCCAGTCAGTCAGTCAGCCAACCACCCAGCCAGCCAGCCAGCTAGTCAGTCAGTCAGTCAGCCAGCCACCCACCCACCCACCCACCCAGCCAACCACCCAGCCAGCCAGTCAGTCAGTCAGCCAACCACCCAGCCAGCCAGCCAGCTAGTCAGTCAGTCAGTCAGTCAGCCAACCACCCACCCAGCCAACCACCCAGCCAGCCAGCCAGCCAGTCAGTCAGTCAGTCAGCCAACCACCCAGCCAGCCAGCCAGCCAGCCAGCCAGCCAGCCAGCCAACCCACCCACCCACCCACCCACCCACCCACCCACCCAGCCAACCACCCACCCAGCCAGTCAGCCAGCCAGCCAGTCAGCCAGCCAGCCAGTTAGTCAGCCACCCACCCAGCCAACCAGCCAGCCAGCCAGCCAGCCAGTCAGCCACCCACCCAGACACCCAGCCACCCAGCCACCCAGCCAGCCAGTCAGCCACCCACCCAGACACCCAGCCACCCAGCCAGCCAGTCAGCCACCCACCCAGACACCCACCCAGCCAGCCAGCCAGCCAGCCAGTCAGCCACCCACCCAGCCACACAGCCAGCCAGCCAGCCAGCCAGTCAGACTCCCCCTGTTAGAAGTGTCTGAAGCCCCCCTATTGAGCTATGCTGGTGGAGTTCAGTGGATGTCCAAAGGTTTTAGTGGTTACCCTCATCCCCCCCCACACCTCAGAGCAAGTCAAGGACAGGAAGAAAACTTCCACTAAGATAGATTACTAACAGGTGTCTTTCTCAATATCTTCAATGTCTTTATACCACAGAGCTGTACAATTATACCATTTTTACTTTCTGTCTCTGCCATTCTGAGGCTTGAGGTTCGGTATATGTGTGTGTGATTATGAATGTATATTTATATTAGTGTGTAAGTGAGATCAAAGTATTTAAAGGCAGTGAGGGCAGTGGCAGTGAGGGCAGCTGGAGGTATCTGCCATGGGCCTCATGGTTCCATGGCCCTCATGGAAATCTTAGTAAGCCTCTTCACCACTATCCTCTGGTTTCCTCATTCAGCTTACTTTCTTCTTCTGTCCCTCTATCCATCCTGCACTGTAAATAATTCAGCTGAACTTTACTCTGACTCTGGGCAAATTCATCTCAAGGTCATGGAGGAATGTTGGGATGGTATCAGATGCTGTTTCCCACTCTCCTGTCCCTACCCTGAGGTACTTTACCTGAGAGGATTATCAGAAGAAACTTTCCCGAATCTTTGGGACGTGGGCCAGGTCATGCTGTGGAAAATTAAAAAATGTAAATGAAAAATGTCAACGTATTTCCATGTTTTCATGTAGTGTTTCCACCATAAAAGAACGACATTGGAAAAAATAAGAAGAAAGTCGTGATTTGTTATTTTTAGGTTTCATGTGTTTTTCAGTACTGTAAATGTGTATATTATATAAGTGTATAGTACACTTCTGAACATGAGACCTGAAACCTCTGTTTGACTCAAAGAGGGGTTAGTACAGCATCACAAGGCCATATCCCTATTAGATCTACAGTATGTGGATTACAGTAACACACCCACCTCCCATCCACTGGCTACAGTTTACTCTCATCTCAATCTTATTTACTGTGATAGTAGTCTAGGATCCCCCCCACCTGATCTTCATTCACAGGAAATCATAGACTGAACCACTTCATCTTATTCTGCGTATCACATCTCAATATGCAGTGTTGCTTTACTGTGTCTGCTTGTGGAGGTGACGGCATAATGCTTCCTGTTCCTGTAACAGACAAGATTTACACAGGAGAGGATGACTAGGTTAACTACTGTATCTAAACGTTTTCTTGATAACAGGACATGTCTGTATGGGGTATGTCAGTGTGTTTGTGTGCGTGACAGAGCATGTGTGTTAAGCCCTAAGGACAAAAAAGGGAATTTATTTGTTGATGAAAAGTGGTGAAAACAGAATGTCTGTTGTTAGTTGTTGGTCTGTTCAGATTATTTTCTTCTGAGATGATGATGTTTGTCTTTTTTTTCTTCTGAGATTACAAAGTATGCCTCAATAGCTGTGGTTTGTTTTCTTTGAAAAACTCTTCATGCTCTCCTGTTTTCTTGGTTCTTGTCTCAGGGCATGACGTTTATAAAGCTACCTGCTACTCTGAAGACAATCGACCTTGTACATTGGAACTATTGTTTTGGGGGCTTTATCTATGGAACTTTTCCATTCTATGTATACCATTTTCTAATCTATAAAATGAAACTCAGCTGTAAAGTGTAAAATACCTTTCTTAAAACTTGATTATTTTGGTTTTCTGAGAGCTTATTCACACAAATTGAAATAAACCTTATCTGTGACCAGCAGGATT
This sequence comes from Neosalanx taihuensis, assembly GCA_030340665.1. Classification (NCBI taxonomy): domain Eukaryota; kingdom Metazoa; phylum Chordata; class Actinopteri; order Osmeriformes; family Salangidae; genus Neosalanx; species Neosalanx taihuensis. Next base: position 9,720,293 of record CM059307.1, read on the forward strand.
ATGTCTTGTAATTCTGAGCTCTTTCCTTTCCTTTACTCCTTTTCTACAATTCTCTTTTGTAACAATCAGACCTGTTCATGGTTTCAATTATATGATCCTGAACAAAAGTTAATTTATAGACTCTGTTTTTGTCTCTGCAAGTATTTGACACCTCTGCACATTCTAATAAAAAGCCTCAAATAATGACATTAGTAATTCTGGGGGAGACAAGATCATTTATTACTTTTTTTATTACAACTTTTTAACTTGCAATTGACACAGTAACTTTTCTGTTTCCACTTTTCTGTTTCGCTCTTTCTCCATCTGTAGGTCTTTCATCTCTCTGTCCTGTTACAATTGCTTTGTTACATTTGTGATGCTCCACATCTTTTTGTGGATAATGATTTTTCTCTCATTCCTTCCCCCTTCCCTCCCCCTTCCCTCCCCCTTCCCTCCCCCTTCCCTCCCCCTTCCCTCCCTCTTCCCTCCCCCTTCCCTTCCTGGGCTTTGTCTTGCTGAAAGATCGACTGACAGATGTCCTTTCTTTTTCCTAGTCATCCATTTCTTTCCACTTCATCCCTGAACAATGACAGTCCAGCATGTCTCCTCATGTACACTCTCTCTCCAAAGCACTTTATTTGGTTCGCTTCAGAGAACAATCGCCATCGAAATGGCCAAACAAACAGAAAGAAAGAGATTGAAAAATACATCTCAAAATAATTATAGTCCTTGTCATTATTTACTATAATTGCGCCTGTTTATTCCTAGTACCGTACACAAGTAGTATCCTGAGTCAGAGACAGTGTATGGATGAATCTGCAATAAGCATAGCATAGCATACTGCTATTCATAAACATTTAAAAACGAAGGTCCTCTTACAGAAGTTGGGCAGTGGGTCTTTAGTGCAAGAAGGTTTGCAGGAAGTCCTAATATTATATCCTCACTATGGCATTGTTGTCAAACCAGATAAGGTGAACAACTTCAGTCAGGTTCACACTGAATTGTGATTTGAATTATTATAATGAACTGTTGCCCGTGAGTTTTTGCTGATATTTCATCATGATTTTGCCATTATGGTCCAAGATAAGGGGGGTCAGATGGCGATGAAGTGTTGTGAGATCGAACCCTGGCTGTGGCTAGGTGACGTTGTGTCCTTGGGCAAGGCACTTCACCCTACTTGCCTCAGGGAGATTGTCCCTGTACTTACTGTAAGTCGCTTTGGATAAAAGCATCTGCTAAATAAATAAATGTAGATGTAAGATAAGAACGTTCTGCCTGATGGCTTTCCAGGACAGATGAATGGGATCATATATCCTCAATATAACCTCCATGTCCTGTCTCCCAACCACTCCCTCTCTCAAGCAGACAGACTGAGGTTCAGCATTAAAACTAACTTCCAATTGTTACCAGTCAACTTACAACAATAACACAAGTTTAAACACGGCTTTGGTCAATACAACGATATTTAATGTAAAATTATGTTGATGGCAAATCTCAGTTCATAACTATCATGCAAAGGTTCCCTTGACTATTAAGCAGATGGCTGCTTCAGTTATTAGACAATGCGGGTTATTGTGATCCAAAGCTCGTTTGGAAGGTGGTAACTCACAGGTTGCCAGATAAACCTTCACCCACGCACAAGTGCTGCTTTGTTTACTTACCCAGTGGGGGTTCTAGGAGAGCCTGCCCACCAAAGTGTCATTGTTTAAAGCTTTTCATGCAGCTTGCTTGTGCTAGAAAAAACCCTCTGACAATCAGTGGTCAATGAGGTGATGGGACAGCAGAGAGACTGAAGGTGGAGGTCCTTGCTGAGAATCTAGCTCAACTCATCCCAACCCCAGATGAACATCTCACCATCCTCCAGTGTTTAGTCCCCCAACAGTGAGAGCTCAGTAGAACAACAATACACCAGAACAAAAAACAGAAGAAAAATATATATGTAACAGATAATGGTTATGATGCGTTTTCTCTTTCATCACTTGAGGAATTAGAAATCATTATTGTAATTGCTGTACGGGCATTCTGGGAGGTAACAGGTACAAAAGCTTGATTGTTGGCTTGAAGGTGTGGAGGAAATAAGATGAGGAAACAGTCGTCGGTGTTTGGCTCAGACGTACAAAACTTTCTGTCAGCGCGTTTCCATAGAAAATACAATTAACACACTGTCTCTTCTGAGGCTCGGATGAAGGAGCTGCTAAAATATTAAGGTGTTTATTGGAACATCCAGACACTGAGCAACTGCCATGCTTCAGCCATAATATCTCTCAAGCAAAAATACTGTCTAGCACAGTCAGGACATAAGGAGAACATTCTAGAATGGCTCGTCTGAACTTTCCTTTTCTCCACAGCAGATAAGCATATCCAGGGCTTGGTAACACACATCCCAATTTCTAGGCACTTGGGAACCGTAGACAGGTTAGGGGAAAACAGTCATGTTAAAAAACCTCATAAATAGATATTTTCATGACATGGGGCCTCTAAATATATATGAAAAAAATACTTACTTAATTTTGGCATAAAGTATTTGGCCTGATAGGGTAATTGGTTCCCTAACTGCTACATGTTAAATTAGGGGAGGCTTTACTGTTAAGTCAATCAACAATGTACAGCGCTCAATAGTAACGAACACGCCACAGGGATTTTGGGATCCGTTTCATATCCTGCCTACTAAGACTTTGGGGAGCTGGATTTGAATTAGAAATCTTTGTATTTTTTTTTTTGCATTGGTATGAATATCTCTCTTATTACAGTGGATGGACAACATTGGATGAACACATACTGGGCTACTGAACACAATGTGCTGGACTGAGACAGCCTCTACAGTACCATGGAGCCATGGAGGATACTGCATGTTGTGTTTGGGAGACGAGGCACCAAGGATGACAATACCTGTGGGTCTGGGGTAAGGTGATTTATTGTGGTTCTGCCATCCTCTGTGTAAAGGAGCTTCCCTTGATAATCTCCACCAAAGCTCTTTAGAAACTCTGTACATGAAATTCCAAAGTGCATTCTCAGGTATCTTGTTCCACACACTTTCAAACAGTGTCAAAAACTCACACAAATCTCAAGTATTCATAACTGAACTCATAAATACATTGACAGATGTTAACAAAAACACACTAACATTTACAACTTCAGGAACATATTGGCTGTACAGATGACTAATTTTGTAGTCAACGATTATCCAAATTTGTTATTATATATAATTAAGGAATTCTTAAACGGCACCAAGAATTAAATTCATTTTTCCCCGGCCTTAATTTTACACATCAATATCACATTATACTGCTCCCAAAAAGTGAAAGTACTACTTCAGATAAAACTTTTCAATACATATGCTTATATAAACAGTATAATGTCAGTATATACTGTAACACGAGTATTGCACGTGAGTGAGGTAAGTAATAAAAGTAAAAAAATACAAATTAAGTAAATACAATAAAAAAGTAATACAAGGTAATACTGCATGGTGGTGAGGTAGTGATTGTAATAGTTATAATAATGGTAAAGGTGTAGCACATGATAGTGGCTATGGACAGCAGTATTTAGTGATTATTGTTAAACAGTCTGACAGCAGCAGGAAGGAAGGACCTGCAGAATCTCTCCTTCACACACCGAGGGTGAATCAGCCTATTGCTGAAGCTGCTCTCCAGAGCGGACAGTGAGTCCTGCAGGGGGTGTGACTCGTGGTCCAGCAGAGTGGACAGTGAGTCCTGCAGGGGGTGTGACTCGTGGTCCAGCAGAGTGGACAGTGAGTCCTGCAGGGGGTGTGACTCGTGGTCCAGCAGAGTGGACAGTGAGTCCTGCAGGGGGTGTGACTCGTGGTCCAGCAGAGTGGACAGTGAGTCCTGCAGGGGGTGTGACTCGTGGTCCAGCAGAGTGGACAGTGAGTCCTGCAGGGGGTGTGACTCGTGGTCCAGCAGAGTGGACAGCTCTGCCAGGACTCGTCTGTCACCCACCTCCTGCACTGAGTCCAGAGGGCAGAACAGGACTGAGCTGATTACAAGTTGTTACACGCGAGTGACAGAAGGCAGATATTTCATCCTGGCCATGCATCCCTCCTGCAGCCCTGTGAGGAGATGGTTCACAAAAAAACAGTTAAGGTGGCCACTCATTTCTGCAGAGACGACCATGTCAATGGGTTTAAAAGGATGTTTAATCAGTTTGCAGCCTTACCCACTGGTGGAGAGGCCCACCAATACTTTAGATTAGATTAGATATACTTTATTAATCCCACAATGGGGAAATTCACTTGCCACAGCAGCAGAACAAAAGTAGAAAAGTCAAAAACAGATAATAAACAGAATAAACCAAAATACAATAAAAATATATGCAGATAAATTACATGGCATGAACAGAGACTACAACATGATCAGGTGGTGCAGAGCTGAGAGCAGCCGGGATGAAGGACCTGCGGAACCTCTCCATCCTACAGTGTGGGTGTAACAGTCTGCTGTGAAGGAGCTGCTGCTGAAGGAGCTGCTGAAGGAGCTGCTGAAGGAGCTGCTGCTGAAGGAGCTGCTGAAGGAGCTGCTGAAGGAGCTGCTGGTGAAGGAGCTGCTGCTGAAGGAGCTGCTGAAGGAGCTGCTGCTGAAGGAGCTGCTGAAGGAGCTGCTGAAGGAGCTGCTGCTGAAGGAGCTGCTGCTGAAGGAGCTGCTGCTGAAGGAGCTGCTGAAGGAGCTGCTGAAGGAGCTGCTGCTGAAGGAGCTGCTGCTGAAGGAGCTGCTGCTGAAGGAGCCGCTGCTGAAGGAGCCGCTGCTGAAGGAGCCGCTGCTGAAGGAGCCGCTGCTGAAGGAGGTGCTGCTGGAGGAGCTGCTGCTGAAGGAGCTGCTGAAGGAGCTGCTGAAGGAGCTGCTGCTGAAGGAGCTGCTGCTGAAGGAGGTGCTGCTGGAGGAGCTGCTGCTGAAGGAGGTGCTGCTGAAGGAGGTGCTGAAGGAGCTGCTGCTGAAGGAGCTGCTGAAGGAGCTGCTGCTGAAGGAGGTGCTGCTGGAGGAGCTGCTGCTGAAGGAGGTGCTGCTGAAGGAGCCGCTGCTGAAGGAGCCGCTGCTGAAGGAGCCGCTGCTGAAGGAGCCGCTGCTGAAGGAGCTGCTGCTGAAGGAGCTGCTGAAGGAGCTGCTGCTGAAGGAGCTGCTGAAGGAGCTGCTGCTGAAGGAGCTGCTGCTGAAGGAGGTGCTGCTGGAGGAGCTGCTGCTGAAGGAGGTGCTGCTGAAGGAGGTGCTGAAGGAGCTGCTGCTGAAGGAGCTGCTGAAGGAGCTGCTGCTGAAGGAGGTGCTGCTGGAGGAGCTGCTGCTGAAGGAGGTGCTGCTGAAGGAGCTGCTGAAGGAGCTGCTGCTGAAGGAGCTGCACACGACCCCACAGTGTCCTGTAGGGGGTGAGAGGTGTTGTCCATGATGGACGTCAGCTTTACTAACATCCTCCTCTCACCCACTTCCTCTACGGAGTCCAGAGGACAGTCCAGGACAGAGCTCGCTCTTCTAACAAGTCTGTTGAGCCTGCTCCTGTCTCTGTCTACTTTCTTGTGATATTGGGATTTAAATAGCAACCACAGCTCCTGAACTAAGTTGAGCCAGCAGTTGTGTGTCCTCTAAGAGGTCTGCATATGTTCAAAGCCGAAATGTTGCTTCCTCATGTAAACCATTAGTGCCAGCTGGCTTGTAACAGCTTGTGCTGGATTCTCAGTACTGGAGTACGTCCCCTGTGGTGTTTTCTTGGGTCTGCGATGCTGTTGTCATTTCCTGCACTGCTTTAGATCTCTCTTCTCAGTCCAGCGCTGCTTCAAGCACCTCAACATGATTTAGTTTCTCTGTATTTTGCCTAGTTCATTCCATTTTCAATAATAGTAAAAAAAAAATTATAATAACAATATCTCATTTAGCAGACACTTTTATCCAAAGCAACTTACATTTATAAGTACAGGGACGATCCCCCTGAGGCAAGTAGGGTGTAGTGCCTTGCCCAAGGACACAACATCATGTAGCCACAGCCAGGGTTCGAATTCACAACCTTCTGATCACAAGGTCAATGCTTTAGGCCACCTTAACCCGCTGAGCCATCTGACTCCCCAGGATCCCTTCCTTGTAAGTTTTGCAATGACCCAGTAGCCAGTTTTGTTCCCAATATGTCTATTCTCACATCTGCATAATTTGGTGCTTTTATCACAAAATAAACAATTACTATGATGTGCTGACTATGCCTCAGCTGTATTATTATTTTTCACACGGCACAATTTACTGCAGTTCATGCCTGTGACAGAGGTCATGTATTAGTGCTGGGGTGGGCTCACTTCTCTCACTATCTTTCTTTGTCTCTCTCACCTGTTGATATTTGTAATCTTGTCCTTAATCACAATCAAGCTACCCTCTGTAGTCAAGAGGCTGGACTTGCTGGACCCGTTACCACAAACCCCCTCTGAGGCTCTGGGGTCTCGTTCACAAAACTGTAAGGGTGATTCTTACTAAACGTGTACGTCAGCCCAAAAGCCTGATATGGCGTACGCACCAACAACAAAACACTGATTCATAAAAGTGTGTGTACGCAAACCTCTAAGCAAACTCTGGTCCACTACCTGTTAGTAGGGGGAGTGATGAGATCTACAGCAGACTTGTCTCTCTTAACCGCTGGCTGGCTCGCTTCTGCATGGAGCATAATTTAGGATTCGTTGATAACTGGTCTCGTTTCTGGGCCAGACCTGGCTTGTTGAAAAGTGACGGACTCCACCCGAGCTGGAGAGGTGCTTTTCTTTTGTCTAGAAACATTGAAGCTAGTTTAGTGCAGACCTGACACTCATTAGAACAAGCCAGTCTAATGTCTCTACTGTCTCTTGGAAAGACTGATAGGTCTGGGGCGATGTGTGCGAGGCCCGATAGCTTAGTTTGTAGTGTAGCCAGTGGGGTTCCTGATGTAGTTTTTCCCATTGAGACGGTGTCGGTCCCCCGCTACTTCTCAAAAAATATTCGGCCTGAAATTGCTAGGAATTATTCCAACCTATCTTATGTACAGCCTTGTTCTCCTGTTGTCAGCGCTCCTAAAGCTGCTGCTATTAATGTTATATCTTCAGAGGAAGCATCTAAGACTAAAGCTGTTGTAAAGCCTTACTGGACTATTGGACTCCTAAATATCAGATCCCTACCTACAAAGGCTGTTTTGATTAACGATCTGATATCTGAATGTAACCTGGACTTGATTGGACTCACCGAAACCTGGTTAAAACCTGATGAATATTCTCCCCTGAATGCAGCGTCACCTCCGGATTGCATGTATTCACATATCCCTCGTGTCTCTAAGAAAGGTGGTGGTGTTGCTATGATCTATAAAGCCAGTTTCAATTTAAGGTTAAAAGCTCTGAACACATTCAAAACATTTGAAATAATTTGCATGAAGCCACCAACTACACTGAAGAGGAATAATGCTACCATTCCGGTCCCTCCACCCTCTTTTTGTATAGCCACGCTGTATCGTCCACCAGGTCCTTACTCCCCTTTCCTGGAAGAATTTGCTGAATTTTGTTCGGATCTTGTGATGTACACTGATCATATCTTAATTATGGGTGACTTTAACATTCATGTAGATGACCCAAAAGATCCCTTAAGTAAGGCATTCAATGCCCTCATAGATTCTTCAGGGTTCACACAGGTAGTTTCCGAACCTACCCATCTTCATTCACATACTTTAGACCTAGTCCTCATACGGGGTATTGAGATTACTGATCTCACTGTTCATCCTCACAATCCTACATATTCAGATCATTACCTTGTTACTTTTAGAATGGACCTTTGCCAGAACCTTGGAGGTGCTATGCACATTTCTAGTAGCCGTCACATAACTCCAACTACAACTCTGGAAATGGCAAGTATTCTACCTGCAGCACTAGAAGCACTTGTTGCACCAGATAGATCCCTGAATGATAAAACTAGAGATCTGAATCTAGCTCTTAAGTGTTCGCTGGGCTCTGTTGCCCCTCTCAAATCGAGGAAAAGGAAGGATAAGAAACTTGCACCTTGGTACTCAGAGGAAACTCGAACTCTAAAAAAGTCCACTAGAAAGTTAGAACGTAAGTGGCGGACCACTAAATTGGAGGTCTTCCGCTTGGCCTGGAAGGACAGCCTACTGGACTATAAGCAAATCCTCAATGAGACCAGATCAGCATACTTTTCTAAGTTGATCAGTAAGAACCAGCACAATGCTAAATTTCTATTTGATACTGTTGCAAAACTCACAAGTAAAAGTACACATAGTGAGAGCACGGATCTTTCTCCAAATGAATTTCTGGAGTTCTTTGACAACAAAGTCCATGTAATTAGGGACAAGCTGCAGACTAGTCGTGGCCAATTCACCATGAGCACTGAATATCCCTCTATACCAAGCATTCTTCATGTTCAGACTCTTCGGCACTTCAACCCTATTTCTTTGGAAACATTCATAAAATTAGTAGAGTCGTCAAACCCGACCAGTTGTCTTCTTGACCCCCTTCCTGGCAAACTACGCAAGGAACTCTTGCCCATTATTGGACCACCTATGTTGAGTATTATTAATGAATCTATCGAAACTGGCCAAGTCCCTGATTGTTTGAAAAAAGCTATTATCAAACCTTCACTTAAAAAACCAAACTTGGATCCTGGATGTCTCTGCAACTACAGGCCAATTTCAAACTTGCCATTTCTCTCAAAAATTCTTGAGAAAGTTGTGGCACATCAGCTTACTGAACATCTTACCGTAAATCAGCTATATGAACCTCTCCAGTCTGGATTCCGTTCTCATCACAGCACTGAAACTGCACTAGCTAAAGTAGTCAATGATCTTCTATTAGCCTCTGATGCAGGCTCTATCTCTGTCCTGATTCTTCTTGACCTAAGTGCAGCATTTGACACTGTCGATCATCAGATTCTCCTGGAACGTATGGAAAATTATGTTGGAATTTCTGGAATTTCACTTCAGTGGTTTAAATCATATCTATCTGATAGATCACAGTTTGTCCACTATGATGGCCACTCATCCAGGAGCTCCCTTGTGAAATATGGAGTGCCACAGGGTTCTGTCTTAGGCCCCTTGCTATTTTCTCTATACATGTTACCTTTAGGAAATATAATTAGAAGTTTTGGTGTACATTTTCACTGCTATGCAGATGACACCCAGTTATACCTCTCCCTTAAGCCTGACGAACTGCCTTATGCTTTGGAACAATGTGTCTCCGGGATAGGAAATTGGATGTCAGCAAATGTTCTACTTCTGAATTCTGATAAAACAGAGGTTCAAATCTTTGGACCAAAGAAGTACAGGAACAATCTATCCGATTTTACCCTAGACTTAAATGGCTTCAAAGTCTCTCAAAGCCAGCTGGTAAAAAATCTAGGTGTCACAATGGATCCTGATCTCTCATTTGAGCATCATATCAAGCAAATTACCAGAACTGCATTCTTCCATCTCCGTAACATAGCCAAAATAAGAAACTTCCTCTCAAAGGATGATGCTGAAAAATTGATACATGCCTTTGTTACATCCCGATTGGATTATTGCAATGTATTATTCTCAGGCCTCCCAAATACCTGCGTACTAAACTTACAGCGGGTGCAAAATGCCGCTGCTAGGCTACTGAGCAGAACTAGAAAGTATGATCACATAACAGCTACTCTTGTCTCTCTACACTGGCTCCCTATCCAAGCCAGGGCCGATTTTAAGGTTCTACTACTAACCTACAAATCCTTACATGGATTAGCACCACTGTACCTCTCTGGCCTTCTTGTACCTTATCACCCTGTAAGGACACTAAGATCCAAAGATGCTGGCTATTTGGTGATTCCCAAAATTAACAGAAAAACTGCTGGAGGTAGGGCTTTCTCATATAGAGCGCCTCTTCTCTGGAACAAATTACCGGTTTCAGTCAAGGAGGCTGATACCGTCTCGACATTCAAAGTTAGGTTGAAAACATTTTTATTCAGTCAGTACTACGACTGTTAAAGTGTGTAGATGTGCTGGGTTAGTTAGTGTGAAGTTATTTGATATCTGTTGTACTGTGAAGTTATTCAATATTTGTTGTAATATGACAGCGATCTCTTGTGGTAGAAAGAACTCAGTTTACGGTGGGAGTTATTAGGCTAGTGTAGTTAGCTTAACAAACTTTAAAACTTACTACTGTGAATTCTGTATTATTGTTTACACTACTGTGAATATACACCCCCCCCCCCCACGTACTATATATATCCATTCCAGTCTGTACCCATGTTGTTTGTACTTCCATGTTACCTTTATTATTTGTACTATTGCATCACTTGTATTATTTGTATTATTTGTTTATATGTATCATATATGTAGTGTATTTTACATTGTATTTATTTATATTTTATTAGTATGCCACATATATGTTCTATGTTTGCACATTATTGCCAGAGTGAATTCTATGTTTGTTAACCCTTGCATAGCGAATAAACCCCCATTCTGATTCTAAAACCGTACAGTTAGAGACGACAGGAGACTTGGCTTTCAAAAGATACTATCTTTCAAAAAAAAAAAAAAATAATAATAATAATATATATATATATATATATAAATAATAATAATAATAATAATATACATATATTATATATATCTTAGAGTTTTCTCTCATGGAACAGATTTATGTTCCAATTGAGGGGGGCTGGTGCTGTCTTGATGTCTAAGGCTGTGTCAATAGCCCTTTTTTTTAAATTGCTGCATTAGCCCACATTGACCGGTGGGGACCTCATTCTGAATATTGCTATAACTGTTAGCTGTTCCTTGCACTCTCTAACATCTCCTCTACTCCGTCTCACTGTCCTCCCCTCCATACCTCCCTTTGGTATGGGGGGACTGAGCTCTCAGCACTTGCGTGGTCATCGGCCAATGTTGGACCTGGTGCCAGTGGACATTGATCCGAGATGGTCTTCCAACCCCGGATCTGGTCGCCAGTCGGACGTCAGTCTCCCTGATGGACAAGGAGAGAGTTCCCGGTCCTTTTCCTCATCCCCCTGCGTGTGATGCTGCGCCAATCATGGGCCCAAGCCCAGTGACTGCCTAAATTGACGCTGTGCAACCTAAGACCCACGTTGAGCATTGAGTATTGATGTTTCAGCAACTTGTTAACTCTCTCTAGAGTTATGACTGTTTTAGCCTGTGTTCCGCTCTTCACTTTCTCCAACCGTCCCTGGAGGAGGGGATCCCTCACTGAATTGCTCCTTCCAAGGTTTCTTCCATTTTTTCTACCTAGTGAGTTTTTCTGGGAGTTTTTCCTTGTCTTCCTTGAGGGTTTAGGTTGGTTGAGGGGCGGTTCTAGGGGCATATGTGAAGCCCTCTGTGACATTGCTTGTAAAAAGGGCTATACAAATAAATGTTGATTTGATTTGATTTGATTCACTTGTTACCCAAAAGTGTGCGTACGTGACATAGCATCGTACCCCGCCCTGAACACGCTTATTTTTAACCATCAATGGTCAATGCAAAGCACATCATGAATGCTGATCTAGTACCAATTCTCATGACCCTGGTATGCAATGATAGTTTTTCACGGCGATTCCCAACCAGTCCGTTTTTTACTCGTTTTTCGAACTTGTGGGTTACGTTTTTGACGCTCAAGTGACCGACATTTAACCGAGAGCATCCGGTAATTTTTCGAAATAAAATAGTGTTATTAATTATCGTATTTCTTCGGCGGCCCGATAATAATTCCGATAATTATTTAGGGGGGCTGAAGAACATTTTGGGGGGGCTTCAGCCCCCCTAAAACAGGTCTAACGACGCCCCTGAAAAAAGCAAAATTTCTTGGACACAGAAATTTAAGTTCTTGTGAATTGTGAAATATATTTGTGAATTGTGTTGTTTATTTGTTTGAATTATGAAAGTAACTTAATCTAACTCCATAGTCAACTGTTTCTAAGCGCCGTGAGTAAATGTATGATATTAAGGTTTATAATTAAATAGATTTATGTAAAATACAGCACAGTAAATATATATATAAAGTATACATATCCATATTTTAAACATTCTGGTATCCACACACATATATACGGAAATTCCTAGGGGGGGAAATCCTACTTTGCGGATTTTCACCTATCGTGGGGGGTTCTGGTCCCTATTAACTGTGATAAACGATGGATCACTGTATTCAGTGTTATCCTGTATTCAGTGTTATCCTGTATTCAGTGTTATCCTGTATTCAGTGTTATCCTGTATTCCATGCAGTCAGCCATCTCCCCCTCCTACACTCCCATAGTGGACAGTCTGATGGTGAGACAGACAGCGCTGAATTTTTATTTGAGTTGAATTGTACAAGATGTTTATGGAACAATGATCACAGTACAAGCGTAATACTGCTGGATTTAATCTTCAAGATAATGATGACATTGAGTGAAAAAAACTTCAGCGAGGAAAACAAAATATATAAATATTACGAGTAATCGCTCTTCCCACATTTACTTTCTGCCGTCTGACTACAGTACGGTCATCAGTGGCTGTGTCCGAAACCACTCCCTAACCCCTATATAGGGCACTATATAGGGATCACGCCATTTTGTAGTGGTGTCCGAAACGTTAGGGATCACCAGGTGATCCCTATATAGTGCCCTGAATGTATCCCACAATTCACCGCGAAAAGTAGTGAGCATCGGATGGTCACTACATGAGCAAGATAACCCATCATGCATTGCCAGAACTTCTCCGGGCAAAGTTACGAACCGGCAAAGGAACGTAAATATGGCAGATGGACGGGAGACTGTGTACAAATGTATGTATTTTAACGGTGTGACTATTCTTTCGGCGGATGGATGTAAGGATGAGGCGCAAAACAAATGAGTTGTGGAGCAGTACAACAGTCACGAGCCAGTTTATTCTATTTATTGGAGTCCACATTTTAAAACAAGGCAAATTAAATGGCTTTCTACATTCATTGAAAAACAAAAAGTTAAACGAACAGAATATATTTAAACATTCCAGTCGATTACTCTGTAACTCTGTTACTAAAGAGCCAAGATAATACAATATGAAAATCTGCTTAAATAAAAAACCAAATACGGAAAATGAAACGTACAGGACAGTAATCAAAAGACTCTAATTTAATAAAAAGGCAGTCGTAAATGGACAAGTACTATGTACATGAACAATGTACTTATTGTAAGTCGCTTTTAGATTCCTTAAAGTCCCTGCTAAATTATATTTATTTATTTCAGACATTAATGTGGTATGTTTAAATTGTGCGACATTGATGACGTAGTTACGGGCGCCAAAAGAAGTGTCCGAAGTTTCTTTTCTGTTGAGCTCACTATATAGTCCACTACATTTATTTCCCTATATAGGGAGTAGGGAGTAGGGAATGAGTGAGTGGTTTCGGACACAGCCAGTGTCTCCAATTCCCACCGTCTCCAAAAAGTGTGCAGATTTACAGGAGGGTCATAGTTTGCTTGAGGGACCACACATGTTTTTATAAATCACAACCTTTGCGTGGAAACGGAAGTGCGCATTGTTTTTAACCCTGTTTAGTGCGTACGCAATGTTTATAAATGAGACTCATGGTCATGTTCACAGAGAAAAAGATATGAAACATTGTTCACAAATCAAAGAGCTGAATATTTACGCTCAGCTTCTTCCTCAAAAACAATATAGTACTGTGGAAATTACAGAACCCAATTAGACATGTTGTTAATCAACATTTGTATTACTTCCGCTCTAAAAAGGCCTCTAAGGTCTCCAAAACACAAGGTCTTTAAATGCCTGACCTGATTAACGTCTAATTAGGAACTCCAACTTTTTAGTCCAAATCTGAAAACAACACGACTTGTCGTTTGCCAATGTAGTCTCCAGCTCCTTGTTTGGTTTAATTCATTCTGTGTGTTTTTTGTGCTTTTCAGAGGAAACGAATTATAGCGGAGCCCTGCTGCTTGGAATCTGCTTCCAATGCACATAATTAGCCCAAATATGCAGAAATTAGAGCAATTCTCTGTCTTTGCACCTCTTCTTCCACCACTAATGAGAGACCGGAAGACTCTGAAACTCTATTTATAATCCCTACACATCCCTCCAATGACTGTGCTAAGAAACATAGTTTTACAAGAGGTGTGTGTGTTGATCACCAAGGGTGGGGAGTTGGCCAAAAATGGGAATTGGGGATTTGATGAAGTTTGAAAAGGTTTTGTTTTTTGAGAATTATTTGGATGATTGCAGAAGTCCCTCTCTCTCGCCATTGTACTTAGCTGAGAAGTCCAAGTGCTGGATCTTCCTGAGCTTCAACACCAGTTACCCAGGGTGGTCAGTCTGTCATTAAATAACCAATTAGACCACATTTCTGTTTTTAGGAATTAAAATGAGAAATAATGTATCATGCAATTATACAGAAAGAGTATCTGACAGATAGAGTTCCATCTAAACTCTTGGCTGTAGACCATGATTCAGATGTTATTGATGCTTTCTCCATCCACTCCATCTTCTGGGTCTGGGTATGTTTCCTCTGGGCAAATACACACATTCAAATATTAAACAAAATACATCACATGCAGATCTCTATTTCCTTCCTATACATCCTGTACCTAAGCCTCCTCACTGCTCTGGGTTCTCCAGTGTCTGTCCTGTCCTTGAGGGCACCTTCCTGGGGTTTAGCTTCTTCAGGCTGGCCTGGGTCATGACCCCGCTGTGCTCTGGGTCTACCAGGAGTAAGACCTCTCTGACAACTTGAAAGTCAAAAATATAATTTAGAATAACTAGGGTGACGCAAAAATGCTGTGTCATCAGCATAGCAGTGGTAGGCGAAGCCATGGGAGATGATGATTGGTCCCAGTGAGGTGATGTGCAGGGAGAATAGGAGAGGTCAGAGTTTTAATAAACTGTGAGCACATGGTTGGAGTAGTATAGTGTCAATGTTGAACCACTGAAGTGCCGTTACTGTATTTTAAATATATTTTGTTTGGGTTACTGTTTCTGCTATCAGGCACTTAGGATACTGAGGTGTACTGGGTGTAGAACACAACATTAACTAAAAGGAAATTGTGCATTTGTATTTTTTATTTTATATTCATTTAAATATACCAAACCACACATACAGTTGCATGTAAAAGTTTAGGAACCCATGAACATTTTCAGAATTTTTAATTATAAATATTTGTATCAGCAATTTTATTGTGATAAAATAACTGATGAACTATTGTGATCAAATAACTGAAGGACACAGTGATAGTTCAGTAGTGGAATTTGTCTTATTAGAGGAACAGAAAGTGTTCATCAAAACCCTAGTGTCCCCTCCTCAAACTGCCAGATCATCTGCTCTGTTTACTGTCAGTCCTGTTGGCAGGTTCATTCAATGGGTTCATTCAGATCTGAATCTAGCTTTTGTTTGCAGATCCAGATCCCTGTTTGCCCTGCCTGCACTACCCTGCCCTGTCTGCCCTGTCTGCCCTGCCTGCCCTGCCCTGCCCTGCCCTGCCCTGCCCTGCCCTGTCTGCCCTGTCTGCCCTGCCCTGCCCTGCCCTGCCTGCCCTGTCTGCCCTGCCTGCCCTGCCCTGCCCTGCCCTGCCCTGCCTGCCCTGTCTGCCCTGCCTGCCCTGCCCTGCCCTGCCTGCCCTGCCCTGCCCTGTCTGCCCTGTCTGCCCTGCCCTGCCCTGCCCTGCCCTGCCCTGCCCTGTCTGCCCTGCCCTGCCCTGCCTGCCCTGTCTGCCCTGCCTGCCCTGTCTGCCCTGCCCTGCCTGCCCTGTCTGCCCTGTCTGCCCTGCCTGCCCTGTCTGCCCTGTCTGCCTTGCCTGCCCTGTCTGCCCTGTCTGCCCTGCCTGCCCTGTCTGTCCTGCCGGCGGGGGGGGCAGAGACTTGGATAAGTTATTATGTACAGGCTATACAATTACAATTATACAAGTGTTGGTCTTGCAGAATATACAGTGTTGTGTGTCAGGATGTACAGGATTTACAGCATATACAGGGTTTTTGCAGAATATATATTGCCATATTACAGAATGTTGTGTCCGAATATTGCCGAATATAAATTGACATTACAGGATGTTATGTCACAGAATATACAGGATATACAGTTGTGCAGTTATACAGTTGGCTCACATACTAATGATGTGAGGAATTGTAAAGTTTGATGGCCACAGGTAGGAATTACTTCCTGTGGCGCTCCGTGGTGCATTTCGGGAGGATGAGTCTCCCGCTGAAAATACTTCTTTGTCCGGCCAGCACATTGTGGAGTGGGTGGGAGGTACTGTCTAGGATGGCGTGAAGTTTGGCCAGCATCCTCCTCTCCGACACCACTGCCAGAGAGTCCAGCTCCACCCCCACAATGTCACCGGCCTTCCGGATCAGTTTTTTGAGCCTGTTGGCATCCGCTGCCCTCAACCTGCTGCCCCAGAAGGGCTCTGGCCCTTCTTGTAGACGGCTTGAGTGTTCTTTGCCCAGTCCAGTTTGTTGTCCAAGTGAACACCAAGGTACTTGTAATCCTCCACGGTGTCCACACTGACTGCCTGAATGGAAACAGGGGTCACTGTTGTCCTGGTCCTTCTCAGGTCGACGACCAGCTCCTTGCACTTAGCCGCATTAAGCTGCAGATGATTCCGCTCACACCATGCGACAAAGTTCCCCACCACAGTCCTGTACTCGGCCTCCTCCCCGTCACTGATACAGCCCACCACAGCAGAGTCATCAGAGAACTTCTGAAGGTGGCAGGACTGTGGTAGCTGAAATCCGTGGTGTAGATGGTGAAGAGGAAGGGGGAGAGGACAGTTCCCTGGGGGGCCCCAGTGTTGCTGACCACACTGTCCGACACACAGTGCTGCAAGCACACATGCTGTGGTCTGCCAGTCAGGTAGTCTACAATCCAGGACACCAGGGAGTTATCCACCTGCATTGCTGGTGCAGGATATTAGTATAGCACTAACACTGTATGTCCATGTTATTGTGGATTGTGCTGCAGTATAACACTGAAAGCCGTATCTTGCACGCAGCACAATTTACTTTGTACACTGACACATCATTCCTATTGTGCACCCGACGCAAAGGATATTTTTACGTTCACAGACGCATGTCAGTAAATTAAGGCATGACCTTGCGCTCCAGGGGGCGGTTCGGCAAGAAAAGGAGGCGTGTTCCGGCGTAAACGTTCCCTAGTTTTATTTTGCAGTTTCAGAAAAAAATTCGACACCGACAAGAAAAAAGGTGGTTACAAGTCAGCGGTGTGTTATTCAAATGGTATTTTTAAGGCACAGTGTTGGCCATATTGTAGCTTGTGCTACACACACACTTTTTGCTTCTCTCATTTAAACAGATGCAGAAGTTCCCATTCTTGCAAACATAATTACAAGGAAAAATATGACCAAAAAAGGGAAATAAGAGTGATATTTTATATGTTATAAATCTTACTTATAATTTTAGTAAATGTGTACCATAGATGTATGCATTTTTCATAACTTCACAATGCATAAATCTAACATACACATTTATTCCGGCTAGTTGCAGTATAAATGGGGTTGCCAGTGGTGAAAACAACTGTGGCAATTTCCTCCCACGCCTGTTTAACTGAAGATAATTTGGCTGGATTTCTCCCATCTCTGTACAGTGGGACATCTCTTTCTTTTGAAAATGGATGTATTGTTTCAAGGTGAAACAGATGTCTTTGCTTTAATCTTTTCTTCATTAGGGCCTCTGTCCCAGATGACAGAGAACCACGTATGGAAAGTGACGGTATTATTTTCATACTGTCACCATTTATGAGACAGTCTTAATCAGGCAACCACAGACGTATTAAGTGGTAAAGCCATATTTACATTTCTTTAAACATTTTCTAGTGAACGTGATTTCTTTATCGTTTCTGGCTCCAAATGGTCAACAGAGAAAGCAGAAACAGAAACCCACCACCAAGACCGATATGTAATGACTGAACAAGCCAGTGGAAAGAAATACAATCTACAAAATATCACTTCTACTGGTAAACATGGAGGTGGAGCTCTAACCTGTGTAGCTCATTATCAACCAGACAATCAGAATCATTCAAAAAAGCATATCACACTGAAAGACTGCAACAACTGTCTGGCAGCAGCTCACATACATTTACATTTATTCATTTAGCAGACGCTTTTATCCAAAGCGACTTACAAGAGAGAGCTTTTACAAAGAGCATCAGTCATTGAGCAAAGCAACGTGATAGACCCCGAACACAGTCGGATTTTTAGATCGTGAATCATACATCATGAGAACCAATAAGTGCCAAAGGAAGAACTATAAATGCATAACACAACGATTATGAATATAAAGCAAGAGATACAACACACAATACATTAGATCAGGTGAAATGACATACTATTGGTAAGTGCCATTAAATTCTCTAAATAGATGAGTTTTAAGCCTTCTTTTGAAGGTTAGAAGGCAGTCCGTGCTTCTGATGGAGGTCGGGAGTTGATTCCACCATTGGGGAGCCAGGCAGTGGAAGAGTTTGTGTTGCGCTCTGGCGCTCTTGAGGGGGGTACCACTAGACGGTTGTCAGCAGATGACCGTAGGTGGCGGGTGGGGATATAGGGCTGGAGGAGAGAGTTGATATAGGTCGGGGCAGTCCCGTTAACAGCCCGGAAGGTCAGTACATAATTATCAATTATAGCAAGAATAGTTTTTATGAAGGCAGTCAATTGTCAATTCCCTTGACAAAAGGACACTTTGAGCTCACATGCCTCTTGTTGTGCACCCAACAAAATGTTCCCTGATGATAACCCCCCGCCATGAACAGGCGCTTCTGCTTTTAAAGGGAATGCGTTTGACACTTGTGTTTCAGATCGTGTAAATAGAGTCCTAAAGATGTCTAAGGTGTCATAATGTGCTTGTGAGGCTCCATGGGTTATATCATGTGATGCAAAAGCCAGGCCTTAATGCTTGAGTTGAATTCCAGCCAATGTTTTTTTTACTGCATATTCATCCCTCCACTTTGCGCTGGTTCTCTGGTTCGCTGTCTGGAAATGAAGCCAAGAAAACGTGCTCGTTGGACAGTGAAGACAATTTGCAAAAAAAAGTCACACGTCCCTCCAGCTACAGCATGTCTCCCCTGAGGCTGAGCACACCTGACCAAGAACATGATCATATTTGAAGGGTGATGTGTTTGAACACCCGGCTTTGATCAAATATCCACGTTATACATTATTAAAACTCCCTTTTGAGATCTGATGTGGTAAAAGGAGAACTACCTGATAGACAGATGCTTGGTTGTGTGATTCACACTGGGGATATACTGCACACACTCACTTAGACTCAAATCTGAAAATATTACTTTTTGTTTTAAGTGCAGTGGCAGCGCCCTTCAAACATGTAAATGAATCAGTATTCCTTCCTCTTCATCCTCTACACGGCTGACTTCAGACACAGCTCCGAGGCTGAGTCCTGCTCAAGTTCTCTGATGACTCCGCCATCGTCGGCCTGATCAGCGATGATGATGACACGGAGTACAGAAGACTGACGCAGGATTTCGTGGACTGGTGTCAGCCGAAACCATCTGGACTCACCACATTGATGCACTGTACAGGAAAGGTCAGAAGTCTGCAGGGGGCAACCCTAAAGTCCTACGACTCAGTGGTGGCCTCAGCTATCATGTACGGTGTGGTCTGCTGGAGCAGCGGCATCACTGAGAGGGAAAGGAAGAAGCTGGACAAGGTCATCAAGAAGTCCAGCTCAGTTCTGGGCTGCCCTCTGGCGACAGACAGGTCCTGGCAAAGCTGACAACTAAGCTGGACCACGAGTCACACCCCCTGCAGGACTCACTGTCCGCTCTGGAGAGCAGCTTCAGCGATATGGTCATGGAAGTCGCTCTCTCTCATCTTATCTTGTCTAGATCCACTCCTGTCCTATACAAAGTTTGGTTGGCTACAAAGTAGCATATAGCCGTCAACAAGGACAGATTTAAATAAAAGACATGGAAGGGAATGCCCAGGAGTATTAGAAAGTGGGAAGTAGTTGTCAGTTGAACATCTGGTTCCCATCTTAGTGATTCACCACCAAACATATGTAATCATCCCATCTTAAGGGTATGAGACTGATGATCTGTTCGTCTCTAAAGATGCCTGTGCTGTCAACATGTCTTCCATCACTAATATCCTGACACTCCAGTTCCGTCCCAGAAGCCCCAGGACTAAGACAGGTTTGTCATGCCTGGGTCAGAAACAACAGAATATCCTCGGTCTCAAATATTGAATAAAATCTTGAAAATTTGCTGGAAAAAAAACAGATATGCTTTCTGAAGAACAATTAGAACAAGAGTGAGGGATTTCCAGTTGAACTCACCTCAGGTCTGATGGCTTATTATGGGATGTTCCTTAAGCTTGGTGATAGTGAAATGAGAAATGAAGCTCTTCCCTCTCACTGGCTCTGGGGCCCATAACACCCCAGAACTGCATGGGTTCATTTCAGAAAAGGACAGTGCAAATGATTGAAATAGGTTGGATCAGTTAAGCACGTAGCAAAGTCAGAATAATGAAAAGTTTACATTTCAATTATTTAACCATCTATGCACACAATACTGTGAACCTTCAGGTACCGGTATACACCTTTTGATCGGCATGTAAATTGTGGAAAGTGAAGAGACTGAGAAAGAGAAAGCGAGTGGAGATGAGAGAGAGAAAGGGCAAAGACGTTGACGTCAGTGATTTCAGACTTCATCCACCCAGTGGGTCCATTTCAGGAAAGATGGGGGGCTTGTGGGAAAATCTGCTGCTGAGACACAGCACAGCACACATAAACAGGGTCACCTGTCTGTCTTCACTTATAGACACAGTCAAATGCAAACACACAACATTTGGGACACCAAGGACTCAGAGGAGAAGATTTAACCATGAATGTGGTTGCCATGGAGAGTATCCCTATACGGTGCTCGTACCAGCTAGAAACCAGATCAACACTGCAGCCTTCCTGCAAATTAGTCATGATTAACACACTAACTCCAGAGCTGATTTTTCTGGGCAAACATTTTAATTCAAAGTCTTCCCTCTGTCATGCATGCATACTAGCAGGCCACTTAGAGCCAATTTCCCCCCCTCTGTCTCATCTAAGAGGATAATGCAGCGAACAAGGCCAGATGGTGACATGCAAACAGAATGAATAAAACACACGCACATTGCTGTAACAAAACCTGCTAGGGGCATTCTGGCACATATGTAAATGCAAACACATCCATCCTCACACTTTGAATACATGCAGGTCAACACATTTAACTCGGTCCTGGATAACTGAGCACAGTTATACCTTTTTTTCTGGAAGATTCTTTACAACTGCTCCTCAGTCAGGTTGAACTCAAAGGTTGTGTGTACCGCTGCATTGTGGGATGTAGGCAAGCTCCTCTGATTGGTCAGCTTGAGTGGTCAGATTTATGCAGACTAAATGCTGTAACACACTTGCACATACACAACTATCCAATGTTCTCAGTGAATTTAGCAAGTCCTATCATGGCACACAGTTTTATAAGTTTAATACAAGTGATTATTCATGATGACAGAAGATTTCATTACTTATCTTGGTGCAATCAGGGGCAAGATCCCGGTCCCAGTTCAGGCCCAGCTTCTCCAGAAAGACTTTGGAGGATATGATATGATGGATAGTGAATGATGTTGTTAGCACTATAGGGCTCTAAAGTCTACAGACGATGATGAGAGATGAGAGAATCCATTTCCAGCTCAGTCTTGTAAGGTGAGCCAATTTGAAACTAAGTAGACAATGAGACCCAAATGTCAAGGTGATTGGATGAAGGAAGGAGGGGACCCAAAGTCATCCTTAATGATATTTTTTGTTGAATATAGTCCTGTGAAAGAGAGAAAGAAAAAGAGAGAGAGAAAGAGTCCTGAGTAGTGAAACCAATTAAAGCCAGTGAAAATGAGCCTGTCACACAAAATCCTCTAGAGTCGCATCAAAAAAGTTAGGCTAATTTCTAGAGTGGATTTGACAGCATTGCTCAAACTTGTAAAAAGTCAATTAGCTCACTCTATTATGAGAGGCATCGACTGATCATTATGTTTACAACAGAAAGGAATTATGCTTGGGGCACTAAAATGGCTAGCGGCAGCACGGACCACAACTGAGATCCTGTTTGTCACTGCCACTTAAGCACCTTTAACACCTTAAAAAAAACTTACTTCTGTGATTTTTGCCACTGATTACCACTGATTGCACTACTGTGTATATACAACACAGTAATATATATACCCATCCCACTTTGTACTTATGTTACTTGTACTTCTATGTTATTTGTATCATAATTGTAGTGTATTTTACATTGTATTCATTCTTCATTCATTCATTCATTCACTTTTGGGCCGTAGGCAGGGTACACCCTGGACTGGGGCCAGCTAGTCACAGGGCTATCACACAGACATTTACAGACAACATAGAGACATCCATTCACTCACACAGTCATACACTAGGGACAATTTTTTCCACACAATGTCCAATTTACCTACCACATGCATGTCTTTGGATGGTGGGAGGAAGCCGGAGTGCCCAGAGAGAACCCACAGTAACACGGGGAGGACATGCAGACTCCACCCAGAGAGAACCCACGGTAACACGGGGAGGACATGCAGACTCCACCCAGAGAGAACCCACGGTAACACGGGGAGGACATGCAGACTCCACCCAGAGAGAACCCACGGTAACACGGGGAGGACATGCAGACTCCACCCAGAGAGAACCCACAGTAACACGGGGAGGACATGCAGACTCCACCCAGAGAGAACCCACAGTAACACAGGGAGGACATGCAGACTCCACCCAGAGAGAACCCACAGTAACACAGGGAGGACATGCAGACTCCACCCAGAGAGAACCCACAGTAACACAGGGAGGACATGCAGACTCCACCCAGAGAGAACCCACAGTAACACGGGGAGGACATGCAGACTCCACCCAGAGAGAACCCACAGTAACACAGGGAGGACATGCAGACTCCACCCAGAGAGAACCCACGGTAACACAGGGAGGACATGCAGACTCCACCCAGAGAGAACCCACAGTAACACGGGGAGGACATGCAGACTCCACCCAGAGAGAACCCACAGTAACACAGGGAGGACATGCAGACTCCACCCAGAGAGAACCCATAGTAACACAGGGAGGACATGCAGACTCCACCCAGAGAGAACCCACAGTAACACAGGGAGGACATGCAGACTCCACCCAGAGAGAACCCACGGTAACACAGGGAGGACATGCAGACTCCACCCAGAGAGAACCCACTGTAACACAGGGAGGACATGCAGACTCCACCCAGAGAGAACCCACAGTAACACAGGGAGGACATGCAGACTCCACCCAGAGAGAACCCACAGTAACACAGGGAGGACATGCAGACTCCACCCAGAGAGAACCCATAGTAACACAGGGAGGACATGCAGACTCCACCCAGAGAGAACCCACAGTAACACAGGGAGGACATGCAGACTCCACCCAGAGAGAACCCATAGTAACACAGGGAGGACATGCAGACTCCACCCAGAGAGAACCCACGGTAACACAGGGAGGACATGCAGACTCCACCCAGAGAGAACCCACAGTAACACAGGGAGGACATGCAGACTCCACCCAGAGAGAACCCACAGTAACACAGGGAGGACATGCAGACTCCACCCAGAGAGAACCCACAGTAACACAGGGAGGACATGCAGACTCCACCCAGAGAGAACCCACAGTAACACAGGGAGGACATGCAGACTCCACCCAGAGAGAACCCACAGTAACACAGGGAGGACATGCAGACTCCACCCAGAGAGATCATGGTCGGGCCCGAGATTCAAACTCATGATCTCCTTATTGGGAGGCGAGAGCACTAACCGCTCTGCCACCGTGCCCTCCTATTCGTTCTTTATTAGTATGCATATACAGTATGTTCTGTTTGCTCATTTCTGCCACAGTAAATTATATGTTTGTAAACCTTGCATAGCGATTAAACCTCATTCTGATTCTGATGAGTTGGGAACTCTGGAACTTTCTCTGACTAAGAGGACAGCAGTAACTCGTATCCTGCGGCCCTCAGAAAGATGGACCACCTGGACCCCATGGGCAGCACCGCTGGTTCAGCTTCTTGCCTGTCATGTGAAGAAGGGTTCACTTCCCAGCCAGTGCATTGACCATGAGCGCGCCTGTGAAATGCCTCCACTGTGGGACTCAGAAGGGATAATCGTCTATCTCCAAGTTGTTGTCGATCTGCAACATTTCAGAAGGAAAGTGAGAGCAGCAAAGAAGCGGAAGAGAATCGAAGGGAAAGTTGTTTACTGTGCATAGATTACACTATGTGTTTTATATGGAGTATTTGTACTACTTACAGTACTAATTACCTATGTGGCTAGTACTGTAGCTGTGCTTACTTACTGTAGTATGAACTGCCTCTTCTGCAGAAAGTTGTGGGTTAAAATGGTCTGAAAAGTCTTCTGGTTTTAAAACTGAAAAATATGACAAGGATAGCACCATGGCAACAAACAGACTGTGCCTCATGGCATAGTACAATATGAGAGATAAACAATAACTTGTTTAGTTGATGGCTAGAGTTTAATTGACGTCTATCTAACATGCATACTGGTTTGAATTTCACAATGGATTGTGAAACTGACTGACATAAGTTTTTAATGCGATTTATTTCCATGTTGTAAAACATATCATTATCATTTTAATGCTTACCAGCATACCTTTTAACTTTGGCATTTATAATGTGAAAACAACTGGCTACGTTCAAATGTAGTTTAAATAAATGTATTGCACTGGCACTCCACTGTTAATGACAGTTCATAAATCTTCAAAATCTTTTCTTTTGTTTAGATTGTGCAGGTGGGGTGGTGGGGGAGAGAGAAGAGAACATGTCCTCTGGAGACTATTTTCCCTGTTCAGTTGCTCTTCCTAGCCTATCAGCTCGTCGCCCCCAGGCCCACGGCAGTGGCAGAGGAGCAGGAGCAGAAACTAAATATACCCCGTTGACTCCTGGGTAATCAAAGTCTTCTGTCGCCCAAAGAACTCTTTGTCTAATTTAATTGCTGATTAGAAATACGGACAAATCTCTGTGTTAAAGACTGGGTAAAAGGCCGGCTGTACGCACAGTTTAAACATGGCCTGTAGTTAGTTGTCCTGCACCTCTTCACATCAAGTCCAATACCACACAAACCTACTTCATGTTCATGATATTAATGCATTTCATTTTTGTTTGCATCAAAGTCAGCATTGCAGATTAAAGCCTGGACCCAACATTATTTTGCTGAACCGGTGTCTTAACCATCTGTTAACCAAGTTCCAAATTCTAGTTCTTTGTAAAATCGAAAAACTTTGACGAATGTGGAAGCTTGTCGACAAGCATAACAATTACTGGAGCTTTCAGGATAGGTTTTATTTGAGGGAGTCAAGGGAAAGGAATTGCTACTCTGCGGTGCATTTATAAAAAGATCAAATGAAGGAGAATGTATTAAAGACAGATATAAATATGATTTATTTCCTCCCTCCCCCTTATCTTTGAGGATTCGGTGCTAATTAGAAATGTGTTAAATTCACAAAGGAGACTGTGAGGAGATCTTAGCTTATTAATGAGAAGAGACAAAGGGATATCAGCCAATGCAGACTATCTCCATCTCATCTCCATCTCCAACACCCCCTCTGCACACACACACACACACACACACACACACACACACACACACACACACACACACACACACACACACACACACACAATCTCATTCATCCATTGCTTTTATCTGTCTTGAGTTTCTTTTTGTTACACAGCTCCACAATTGATAACTTTCTCTTTCCCATCTCTACCCTTCCATGATTTTAGTAGACACACTTATCCTCTTAGAGCGATTTACAGAGTACCAAAAGAAAGTTGGGGGAAGTGTTTTGCCTAAAGACACAACGTCATGTTGGCACAGCCAGGGTTTGAACCAGGTACCTTTTGATTACTAGCCCGACTCCGTAACCGCTCAGTCACCTGACTCCCTTCACTCTCTTCATCCTCATCCTCTCTCTGCACATCCCTCACACTCAGTCCATTTCCCATCTCCCCCTCACACTCAGTCCATTTCCCATCTCCCCCCTCACACTCAGTCCATTTCCCATCTCCCCCCTCACACTCAGTCCATTCCCCATCTCCCCCCTCACACTCAGTCCATTTCCCATCTCCCCCCTCACACTCAGTCCATTTCCCATCTCCCCCCTCACACTCAGTCCATTTCCCATCTCCCCCCTCACACTCAGTCCATTCCCCATCCCCTACTCATTCACTTCTCTTCCTCCTCAACTCTCTTTGTCTCTTTCCATCTCTCTCTCCTTCTCTCTGTCCGTCTCCATCCTTTTCTCCCTCTTCTTGCCTTCCCTCACTCTCTTCAGTGCCAGTTCCCTATTAGGCAGCTGTGCTCTCATTGGCATGGCTGGGTGCCTGGCATCATGCCACCCTGACTGTCTCAGCGATTTGTGCCCATCCTGCCCCATGGTCCTTAATTAATGAAAGCTCTCTTGTTTTTGTTTACCGGGCTGTTATATGTTAATCTAACCGGCCTGTGTGTGTGTGTGTGTGTGGGTGTGTGTGTGTGTGTGTGCTCAATCACAGTTCAGTATCTTGTGTTTTGACATGGGGAATGTACAATGATATTGAGTGTATTATATGACCTTTATATATATATTTCTTTGTTTTTTTCTGTGTGAATTAGTTCTTACTTCTCTGTTCTTCTACTGTAGATTCAACCCTCCTCTCTCGTCTTCTCTACCTCAGAGAGTATGAGTGTGTGATGGGATTGAGGCATCTTGTAAACAGGGTAATAACAGGTCTACAGACCTTCCCTTCCCTTTCCCTGTCAGTTACATCTCCAGCACATTTACTCTAACCTTTCCTGTCACTAAAAATGATGGATAGGAGATGAGGTATGAAAGAAGACACTGAATATACAGACTGAGCCCAGTTTGTGGGGCTGTAGGGAGGAAATCAGGAGAACCAGATCAGAAAGCAAAGAGGGGAGAAGATAAGATAGTTTTTCAGTCTATTAAATGGTAGCATTGCTTTTGTTTGTCAATATGAGGTCATATTGTTGGTAATGCACTACAGTTTCTGTAGTTCTCCATTCATAATTTGAGAAGATAAGATAAGATAAACCTTTATTTGTCCCCCAGGGGGGGAAATTGCAGTTCACAACAGCAGCAGGGTAAAGTACAGCACACAGAGTTGCAGGGTGATATAACAATAACAATAAGGGGGGCACGATATAGTACAGTATAAAAAAAAAAATTGAATACAAAATATGTCAATAAAAAACAGTCATATAAGCAGTTAAGTGGGGTCAGATGGCTCAACGGGTTAAGGCGTTGGTCTCATGATCGGAAGGTTGTGAGATCGAGCCCCGGCTGTGGCTATGTGACATTGTGTCTTTGGGCAAGGCACTTCACCCTACTTGCCTCAGGGGGGAATGTCCATGTACTTACTGTAAGTCGTTTTGGATAAAAGTGAATTAAAAAAAGTGTGGTAATACAGGATGCCAAGCAACAGGGAATTCAGAACTTGTAAAACACTGATCACTAACAGCGGTGAGACAAAGTTAATGTAGTTCATGAAAAGCCAACAGAAGGAACACAGCTCTAAAGGCATTGCAGAAGCAAGAGGGAAAGTTCTCCACATTCAACAGCTCTTGATGCAACTGAGGCGCTACTCCAAGGAAGGTGTGTGTGTGTGTATAGTGTGTGACAGAGAGAGTGAGAAGGGGACCAGGGTCTTAATTGAATATTGATAAGTGAGGCGAGCGCGCAGGGTAAACAGCTGTGGCTGGTACTTCATCATATGTGCATGTGCATCCCTCATTACCGACTCCAGCTGCTCCGCTGAGACACACACCAGAAACAACTCATCAGAGAGTGACCGCACACACACATGCACATCTCACACACACACAAGTAAAACTCACCCCAAAGTGCAAACATGCAGCGGTGTAACTTATCAATTGAACTTCATTTAAATATTACTCAAACATGTATAAACATAAAATATGTATTTCTATAGACTTTTTTTCATAACTTTGAAGTCTTCCGCAAGTTATTTACATTCCGTTGCACAGTTTAAGAGTTGATAGCGTTTGTTTTTGCCAAAAAGGCTAATATAACGGCTAACAACGTCACAAGTCACATTTTGGTGTTCATCAAGGTTTACACAAATCCTCTACCTGAGCGCCTGAGTACAGTCTTCAGAGTATAACCTGTAGACAGATCACACACACACACACACACACACACACACTGTTGCTGCTGTGGATCTCTGCTGTCAGATCTCAGTTAATCTTCAGGAAGTCTTTGTAATCTACAGGTCCACTGCTCTGACACACCAGTAGGACAGTCAGTATACACATAGGACTTCACTGTGGGAGATGTTTAAGATGATTATAGCGTTTATTATTTACTATAAATCTACTAGTGACTATGGTAGTGACTGTGACAGTGGTGGCGATGATGATGGTGAAGATAATGAGGAATTAGATTAGATTAGATAAACCTTTATTTGTCCTCCAGGGGGGGGAATTGCAGTTCACAACAGCAGCAGGGTAAAGTACAGCACACAGTTGCAGGGTAATATAACAATAACAATAGGTGGGCACGATAAGTACAGTATACAAAAAAAATAATAATTAAGTTAAGTAGACATATAGACATATAGACAGTTATTGCACTTGAGGAGAATTACAGAATTACAGGGTATTGCACGTAATGTACGTATGAACAACAAGACCACCATGGGGAATATTGCATGTTGTGCGTAAGAACAATGTAATGTAATGTAAGTGTAAGTTTTCTATGAGAGCTATTTAAACGATATCAGCATCTGGCTGGAGTTGGCAGTAATTCCAAACCTGCCAAGCTGGGGAATAGGGTAGCGTTTACAAGGGGGTCACACCTGGGAGATACACTGTGTTTTAGTATTTAGTAGTAAGTATTAAGTAAGCTATGTAACACTTCTCTCGGCAATACACACACATCATTCTCTCTCTCGCTCTCTTTCTCACACACACATCACCTTTTTTTGGTGGCACATAATCAAATAACAGTCCCTGATGCTCTGCCCTACATCCTTACATTGTGTAATTCAGTGCAGCAATCCCTGTAGAGCTCCTGATATTGAGTCTTATTATAGACACCTCACCATCTCATTATCACTGCTATCAGCAGCCAGAGCTGAACCCACAGGAGGATGCTGTACATATCTCTATAAACTCAATATGCCTGAGACTGGGAGTCTATTGGCACCATGGAATGTGTGTTGCTGGGTTCAAAGTGAAGCCAAAAAGGAGACTGAACTTTGATGGTCCAGAAAAGTGGACAGTGATTTGACCTCTTCACCTTTCAATCGATGCAGCCTTCTATTGTTTATTTCCCTCTGGCTGTCTGCCTCTCTGGTGAAATGCACTTCCTTGTCAGTCTGTACAAACCCTGCCTTCTCTCACTCCCTTTTCATGTAGAATACTTGTTTTCCTTCTCTTGCTTGTCTGTCAGAACACTCTATCTGTCTTCCTCCTTTCATATGTTCAGTCATTTTCCAGTATGTGTTCTTTTACATGTACAGCCGCCACTGTTTAATAATTTATCAGCACAAAAAAAGCACCAAACTCTCAAATCTCATCTTTGAAAGTATGAAACACATGAGACAATGAAGAAGAAGAAAAAATAAAGAGGAAAAAGAACCGCTTGTGGCATTTCTGGTCCCTCCAGTACAAAGATACTTCCCACAGATGTCAGACACACAGCAGCTCCCAGCTCAGTGATAAAGTCCTTTAAAGTAAACTTTCAGCAACTCCTAAGCCAATAAAAAAACGCACGCAGTACCGTAAATAAACATGATGGTCTGTGTGAAGGAGCGTAAGGAGGAAGATTGGATTGGGTAAAGAAAAAAAAGAGAGACACACAAAGTGCTGATACTATGGGTGGAAATCTGTGCAAGAGAGACAGGCAGTCAAACTGCCAGGCAGGAGCGCTGGAATGGAACAAAGAAGAACAGTGGAGACAATTACAGTGGTGAGGCAGAGTGACAGAGGAACCACACAAGTGACATGCAGTCTGGATTCATGGGGGGGGGGGGGTGGGCTTGTACATACACACACCATGACATGCAGTATACCACTCTTTACACACACACCATAACATGCAGTATACCACTCTTTACACACACACACCATAACATGCAGTATACCACTCTTTAAACACACACACCATAACATGCAGTATACCACTCTTTACACACACACCACAACATGCATTATACCACTCTTTACACACACACACACACACACACACACCATAACATGCAGTATACCACTCTTTACACACACACACCATAACATGCAGTATACCACTCTTTACACAAACACCACAACATGCATTATACCACTCTTTACACACACACACACACACCATAACATGCAGTATACCACTCTTTACACACACACACACACACACACACACCATAACATGCAGTATGCCACTATTTACACACACACCATAACATGCAGTATACCACTCTTTACACACACACACACACACACACACACACACACACACACACACACACACACCATAACATGCAGTATACCACTCTTTACACACACACACCATAACATGCAGTATACCACTCTTTACACACACACACCATAACATGCAGTATACCACTCTTTACACACACACCATAACATGCAGTATACCACTCTTTACACACACACACACACACACACACCATAACATGCAGTATACCACTCTTTACACACACACACACACCATAACATGCAGTATACCACTCTTTACACACACACCATAACATGCAGTATACCACTCTTTACACACACACCATAACATGCAGTATACCACTCTTTACACACACATCGTAACGTGCAATATACCACTCTTTACACACACACCATAACATGCAGTATACCACTCTTTACACACACACCATAGCATGCAGTATACCACTCTTTACACACACACCATAGCATGCAGTATACCACTCTTTACACACACACACCATAACATGCAGTATACCACTCTTTACACACACACACCATAACATGCAGTATACCACTCTTTACACACACATCGTAACGTGCAATATACCACTCTTTACACACACACCATAACATGCAGTATACCACTCTTTACACACACACCATAGCATGCAGTATACCACTCTTTACACACACACCATAACGTGCAGTATACCACTCTTTACACACACACACCATAGCATGCAGTATACCACTCTTTACACACACACCATAACATGCAGTATACCACTCTTTACATTTATGTTACAGACCTAATCTTCCTTGAGGGTGTCAAAAATACTGGTAAATAGTATTAGTCAAGTCTTAAATAAACATACATTTTATTGACATCAGAATCAGTTTTAATCACCATGCAAAATACACAAACACGGAACTTACTGTGGCAGGAAAAAGCAAACATAGAACATATATTAGAGTAAGATAAAAGAAAAAAGAAAAATAAATACAATGCAAGTAATTGTTTTGCTTGGATTGGAACGAATGCGAAAGAAACGTTGTATTACATAGTGATTTAGACTACTATAATATTGTATAGAATATTGCAGGGAAAGTCTGAGAAACACTTGATATCAAGTGAAAAGAACACAGCTGAACAGCCAATTGACGAGAAAGTTGGCTGATTGGTCTTTTGTGAAATGTTTTATCTTCTACTGCCATCTGGTGGGTCATATTGGAAACTGGCGAGGGAACCTTTAAGCCCTGTCCAAGAACGCTAATCTGCGTCTAGTTGGACGCTTGTACATTTTGAGGTCAGACACCACTTGTAAAGTGTGTTCAGACGCTGAACTGCACAGGTTTGTATACTACCTCTTCAGTAACACAACCTCTTTAACTGTCCTCTATCTTCAAGTGACAATCATTGTATGTATATTGTATACATGAATACATAAGCCTACACTACTATGCTTTACATAAACTATGACTTATTACTGGAACTCACAACTGCTGTGGCTGAACAATGTAACAGCCCCCCAGGTAGACACACAGCCCCCCAGGTAGACACACAGCCCCCCAGGTAGACACACAGCTCCCCAGGTTGACACACAGCTCCCCAGGTAGATACACAGCCCCCCAGGTAGATACACAGCCCCCCAGGTAGAGACACAGCCCCCCAGGTAGATACACAGCCCCCCAGGTAGACACACAGTCCCCCAGGTTGACACACAGCCCCCCAGGTAGACACACAGCCCCCCAGGTAGACACACAGCCCCCCAGGTAGACACACAGCTCCCTAGGTAGATACACAGCCCCCCAGGTAGACACACAGCCCCCCAGGTAGACACACAGCCCCCCAGGTAGATACACAGCCCCCGAGGTAGATACACAGCCCCCCAGGTAGACACACAGCCCCCCAGGTAGATACACAGCCCCCAGGTAGATACACAGCCCCCCAGGTAGACACACAGCCCCCCAGGTAGACACACAGCCCCCCAGGTAGATACACAGCCCCCCAGGTAGACACACAGCCCCCCAGGTAGATACACAGCCCCCCAGGTAGACACACAGCTCCCTAGGTAGATACACAGCCCCCCAGGTAGACACACAGCCCCCCAGGTAGACACACAGCCCCCCAGGTAGATACACAGCCCCCCAGGTAGATACACAGCCCCCCAGGTAGACACACAGCCCCCCAGGTAGATACACAGCCCCCCAGGTAGAGACACAGCCCCCCAGGTAGAGACACAGCCCCCCAGGTAGAGACACAGCTCCCCAGGTAGACACAGAGCCCCCCAGGTAGACACACAGCCCCCCAGGTAGACACACAGCCCCCCAGGTAGACACACAGCTCCCCAGGTAGATACACAGGCTTCCCTTAATCCTTGTGCTCTCTTCATATTCTTCAAGTCCACCTGTTCTATGGGTCAAAAAGGCCACACTTTCTGAAATAAAGCAGGTGATTTAAAATTTCATTCGGTTCAATCATGCACATACAATCTAAATGTCTCATTAGGGGTGTGCACATCGCTCCAGGTAACAGAAACATTCATGGGTGTAAATCAAACACCAAAATGTGAGCTGAATTTAGCCAGGGGGTCCCATTATCATCCACCCAATCACTTTCAATGGAGAAATGACAGTTGGACGCTGAGGAAGGCAGATGCTACACATGTGGTTTGAGAGCGTATTTCCATACTCAAATCTCAAAGTATGAAGCTGTAATTTGGTGACATTACATTTACATTTATTCATTTAGCAGATGCTTTTATCCAAAGCGACTTACAAGAGAGAGCTTTACAAAAGAGCTTCAGTTACTGAGCATAACAACTTGATAGACACCAAACATAGCGGGCATCTAGGTTACAAAACATACATCATGAGAACCAATAAGTGCCAAGGGAGGAACTATAAGAGCATTCAGCTGAACATTATACAAGTTTTAAGGTGAGCCTCTGCCAGGCAGTAGTCCACCAGTGGTACAAGTCATAACACAACAATAGGAAGTTTCTGAACTATAGCAACAACACGTGATATTTCTGAGTGCCATACTAATTCTAGTGTTTCTAAGTGCCATTAAATTCTCGGAATAAGTGAGTCTTGAGCCTTTTGTTGAAGGTGAGGAGACAGTCTGTGTTTCTGATGGAGGTGGGGAGTTGATTCCACCATTGAGGAGCCAGACAGTGGAAGAGTTTGTGCTGGGCTCTGGTGCTCTTGAGAGGGGGGACCACTAGGAGGTTGTCAGAAGAGGACCGTAGGTGGCGGGCAGGGGTGTAAGGCTGGAGGAGAGAGTTGATATAGCTCAGAGTAGTCCCATTCACAGCTCGGAAGATCAGCACCAGGGTCTTGAATCTAATACGGGCCATGATGGGAAGCCAGTGGAGGGCGATGAGGAGTGGGGTGACATGACAGCATCTGGGTAGATTGAAAACCAGGCAAGCTGCTGCATTCTGGATCCTCTGAAGGGGGTGGATTGCACTTGCTGGAAGGTCGGCTAGTAGTGAGTTGCAGTAGGCCAGTTTTGAGAGGACAAGTGCTTGGACTAGCAGCTGGGTGGAATGTTCAGACAGGTATCTTCTGATAGACAGGTATCTTCTGATGGATAACATGCATTTTATCCAA
>CM059307.1:9771832-9794332 GCA_030340665.1 Neosalanx taihuensis
TAATAGTTCTGTTAATGTTTTCTGGTATTGTGTATAGTTACAGTTTAATAAGTGGATGTCACTACTGTACAACGGCTTTAGGATCGCTTAAACAAATGTGTTCTTATTCTTTGATTGTTTTGTTAAATACATTATCTTTTAAATATTCAGTCATCGGTTATTGGTAATGGTTTTGTTATTAACCAACTAGTGATTATGTTACTTCCAAAAAACTTAAATAACTTCGATGGTCTTAAAAGAAAGTTAGTCTTGTATACTTTACGTTACGTAGTAAAGTAGAAAGTACACAAAACCATTCAGACTGTCGAAGTAGTTCGTTAATTCAACTCTGTACTTTTTTAGTAGGTGAATGTACTTTGGCATATCTGTTATGTGTGGGGTAGGATCTGAACTCTGTCTATATATACAGTAAGGCTGATGATAATGTTACCAATACTTTAAAGGACGAAGAATGGTGGTTTGTTTATGTTTTATTAACCCCCAGGTTCGTACTCCCCGCAGGTGTATTTCTATATACAGCCTCTAGGTGGCACCGCAACATTAAACGTAGACACAAAAAACGTGTGGATCAAACAGAAATGTCATGTTTCTGTCTAAAACGCTTTGTTTTGAGAAAGACGGAGCATGTTTCTTATTATAAAAAATGTTGGTTACACATATTACAAATATATAACAACATTCGTACACTAGGGGGGGGGGATTGCTGTGAATTAAAGAAAAATATTGAAAAGTTGACAGGTTCTCAAGGTTTTCATTGTTTTTGCTTCATTGAGAACCTGATAAACCTGATCGTGATTATCTCCAGTCTTTTAAAATGCCGAATACTAAGTGTTTCCACATCAAAAGAAATTGGTCATCAATATTTATTGAAATAAAATCACCAACATTTTGACAGCGCATGGTCTCCATGGTGCATACTATGATGTCATAGTCCTCCTTAAAAAAATCATATAAGTCACCGAATCCTCGTATGAAAGTGTGGTGGTAAAGTGTTGCTGTGGATATTTATTTGAGTATTTCTTTGACCATTGACCTGTTATTTTCACTGAAGAAACATGGATGACATCCCCAAACTTCTGAGGCCTGAACTGGAGGTACATTTCTTTAAAGAAAAAAAAAATAGACTGGCGATTAACATTGACGAAAATACTTACTGTAGTTCTTACTTAGTTCTAAGTATCTAAATCTAAATCAATATCAACATAACCTTGATGTAAAAGTACTTCCACTTCTCCTATATCTCTGACACTGGCTCTGTTACTGTGCCCTGCCAACTATTTAATTTGCCTGCAGGTAGATGGTGGTTCTCCACCACCCACCCTGGAGAAGGACATGATCTTGGAGGACATAGAGGAGCTAACACTCTCCCAGCTTAGCGCCCTGCACCTCCAGCAGGAGAAGAAGAAAGTGCAGAAGCGTGTTAGATGGGAGGAGAAGGAGAGCGTGGAGGAGTGTGTTGGATGGAAGGAGAAGGAGAGTGTGCAGAAGCGCGTTGCATGGGAGGAGAAGGAGAGCGTGGAGTCTGCAGGCTTGGAAGAGGCTGGCAGACCTGCCTCCTGCCTCTCGTCCTTGTCCTCCTCCTCTTCCCCCACTTCAGATTTCTCCTTGAGATCCTCCTACACCTTGAGCATCCGCTCCACCTCCAGCGGCTCCCTGGCTTGGACCTCGGACTCAGAGCAAGGTGATCGAGATGAATGCAGACTGACAGACAAGGAGCTTCCCCTCAGCTCAGAAGGTAAGATCCTGACTGCAGATTTGCACATGTACATGTAGTCATTTAGAAGAGGCTCTTATCCAGAGCGACTTACAGCAAGTACAGGGACATTCCCCCTGAGGCAAGTAGGGTGAAGTGCCTTGCCCAGCGACACAAGGTCTTGTTGACACAGCCTGGGTTTGAACCGGGTACCTTCTGAGTACTAACTTTATTTTCAGTGTTTCTGCATGCGTGCTTGTGTGTGTGTGCGTGTGTGTCTCTCTCTGTGTCTCTGTGTGTCTCTTGTGTGAGACATGGCAGAGGAGAACCATGGTGATTGTGGTACTTGTTGACCTTGACATCTAAAACGTTTCTTGTGAAAACACAGTACAAGTTCTCCTGTGACATGCAGAGTATGAATAATCATCAACGTGTCATTTTCAGCTGTCATTCAGGACGCTCTGACAAAGCGGATTAAAAGAGGCATCCACAGGATCTTCAGGCGCATCGTCGGGTTGTTTGCGTGCTGCTGCTGCGCCCAGACCACAGAGGAAGAGGCATGAAACCAGATTTAGCACATTTACTGGAAACACATTTTAAATGAAGATGTCATTTTGGATGAAAGTAGATGTTACGTCTGCCTCTGCGTGCTTCTGAAGGGGTTAATCCTCCTGTCTCCAGATCTAGGGGGAGTGTTTTCAGGGGTGCAGGAGCAGAACAGGAACCACCAGCTGCACCCAATCCAACAATCACCAACCCTACTAGTACTCAGCCCTGCCATGACCACGCTGCCAGTACTTGTCAGTATTACCTACTTAGACTTGCTTCTTGAAAGCATTCTTTCCTTGCATTAACTGTGACTTTTTGTTCCTAGATTTTTGCCTGCCAGACCTGGTGCCCTTGCCTGCTCTGCCCAGCTCTCCAGCCCAAGCCTGCCAGACCTGGTGCCGTTGCCTGCTCTGCCCAGCTCTCCAGCCCAAGCCTGCCAGACCTGTTGCCCTTGCCTGCTCTGCCCAGCTCTCCAGCCCAAGCCTGCCAGACCTGTTGCCCTTGCCTGCTCTGCCCAGCTCTCCAGCCCAAGTCTGCCAGACCTGTTGCCCTTGCCTGCTCTGCCCAGCTCTCTAGCCCAAGCCTGCCAGACCTGGTGCCGTTGCCTGCTCGACCAAGCCCAGCCCTGGATCTACTCTCGGCGTCAGATGGCTCAACGGTTAAGGCGTTGGCCTCATGATCGGAAGGTTGTGAGATCGAGCCCCCGCTGTGGCTATATGACTTTGTGTCTTTGGGCAAGGCACTTCACCCTACTTGCCTCAGGGAGAATGTCCCTGTACTTACTGTAAGTCGCTTTGGATAAAAGCGTCTGCTAAATGAGTAAATGTAATACTCGCCTGTCACCCATACCAACCCTCTCTATAATAAACCAGTTAACCTTCACCCATCTGCTTCCTAGTCTCTGTCCGCATCTGGGTTCACCCTTCCCTGGCCCTTAACAGTAGAATCATATCCTCCATGTCTAGGAGGACCGCACCACCCCAGGGGATGTTCTGTATCCCTCCGCCATCTAGGAGGACCGCACCACCCCAGGGGATGATCTGTATCCCTCCGCCATCTAGGAGGACCGCACCACCCCAGGGGATGTTCTGTATCCCTCCGCCATCTAGGAGGACCGCACCACCCCAGGGGATGATCTGTATCCCTTCGCCATCTTTAATTTAAAAAGAGGAAATCTTTGTTCTAAGACTGCAAGTTTTCTCAGGATTGTGGATTTCTAGATATAGGTAGGATACAGGCTACAGTCATCACTCACGTAAAATATAGTAATTACTCTGTCATTTCAAGGCCCTTTTCTGTTTTCTTTTATTGCTTACACACTAAAATTTAAAGAAGTACACTATTAGCAAAACCTTACACTCAAGAAGCAAAACATCAGCCCGCATTTGCACAACTTGGAGCACATTGTCAACCTCACACTTGTTGCAAAACTCTACACACAGTCATTTGCAAAACGCTAAACACACTTAACATACATTACACACAAAAATCTATCATTTTCCTTGCAATACCAAAGCACTGACTGTCAAATTACCACACCGACCAACCAATTGATTCAACACAGTCATCAGGTGTGCAAACACTTGTTTGCTTAATTGTAGATACACCAATCAGGTGTGTAAGCATTATAAAAAGCAGCAGGTGAGTTCATCGGTCTTCAAGCACAATGGAAAGAGTCAGAGAAAGAGTAAAACGAGGAGAACAAGGAGGACGAGAACGGGGAGAAAGAGGAGGAGAACAAGGAGGACGAGGAGGAATCAACAGAGGAAGAGATGGAGGCCGTGCTGGAGGTAGAGGAAGAGGAAGACAAGAAGGTTCTCAAAGAAGACCTGATCTGACAAGTGAGATCCATGCAAAACTGTTTGACCACATTGTCAACCAGGGCGTCAGATGGCTCAACGGGTTAAGGCGTTGGCCTCATGATTGGAAGGTTGTGAGATCGAGCCCCGGCTGTGGCTGTGTAATGTTGTTTCCTTGGGCAAGGCACTTCACCCTACTTGACTAAGGGAGAATGTCCCTGTACTTACTTTAAGTCGCCCCCCAGGTAGACACACAGCCCTCCAGGTAGAGACACAGCCCCCCAGGTAGAGACACAGTCCCCCAGGTAGACACACAGCCCCCCAGGTAGACACACAGCCTCCATGTAGACACACAGCCCCCCAGGTAGACACACAGTCCCCCAGGTAGACACACAACCCTCCAGGTAGAGACACAGCTCCCCAGGTAGACACACAGTCCCCCAGGTAGACACACAGCCCCCCAGGTAGAGACACAGCCCTCCAGGTAGAGACACAGCCCCCCAGGTAGACACAACCCTCCAGGTAGATACACAGCCCCCCAGGTAGACACACAGCCCCCCAGGTAGAGACACAGCCCTCCAGGTAGAGACACAGCTCCCCAGGTAGAGACACAGCCCCCCAGGTAGACACACAGCCCCCCAGGTAGACACCCAGTCCCCCAGGTAGACACACAGCCCCCCAGGTAGACACACAGCCCTCCAGGTAGACACACAGCTCCTCAGGTAGACACACAGCCCCCCAGGTAGACACACAGCCCCCCAGGTAGACACATAGTCCCCCAGGTAGACACACAGCCCCCCAGGTAGACACACAGCCCCCCAGGTAGAGACACAGCCCTCCAGGTAGAGACACAGTCCCCCAGGTAGACACACAGCCCCCCAGGTAGAGACACAGCCCTCCAGGTAGACACTTAGCCCCCCAGGTAGAGACACAGCCCCCCAGGTAGACACACAGCCCCCCAGGTAGACACACAGCTCCCCAGGTAGAGACACAGTCCCCCAGGTAGACACACAGCCCCCCAGGTAGAGACACAGCCCTCCAGGTAGAGACACAGCCCCCCAGGTAGACACAACCCTCCAGGTAGATACACAGCCCCCCAGGTAGACACACAGCCCCCCAGGTAGAGACACAGCCCTCCAGGTAGAGACACAGCTCCCCAGGTAGAGACACAGTCCCCCAGGTAGACACACAGCCCCCCAGGTAGACACACAGTCCCCCAGGTAGACACACAGCCCCCCAGGTAGACACACAGCCCTCCAGGTAGACACACAGCTCCTCAGGTAGACACACAGCCCCCCAGGTAGACACACAGCCCCCCAGGTAGACACACAGTCCCCCAGGTAGACACACAGCCCCCCAGGTAGACACACAGCCCCCCAGGTAGAGACACAGCCCTCCAGGTAGAGACACAGCTCCCCAGGTAGAGACACAGTCCCCCAGGTAGACACACAGCCCCCCAGGTAGAGACACAGCCCTCCAGGTAGACACACAGCCCCCCAGGTAGAGACACAGCCCCCCAGGTAGACACACAGCCCCCCAGGTAGACACACAGCCCCCCAGGTAGACACACAGTCCCCCAGGTAGACACACAGCCCCCCAGGTAGAGACACAGCCCCCCAGGTAGAGACACAGCCCCCAGGTAGACACACAGCCCCCCAGGTAGAGACACAGCCCCCCAGGTAGAGACACAGCCCCCAGGTAGGATAGATCTTAAGATAATTAGCTAAATCATGAATGAACATGCTACTTTACTTATCTCTGCTTGAAAAGTCAACATTGGGCAAGTTATGGCTAAGCAATATGAAAACGTGAAATATTAAGGTACTGTATGTGTAATAAGATAAGAAAACCCTTTGTTTGTCCTCTGGGACATTGCAGTCTACAACAGCAGCAGAGTACAGTAAATGACTCAAAGTGACAGGGTAAAATATAAAGTACAGAAAATACATTAGAATATAAAATGCAGATATAGATCTAAGATAAACATTGCACATAAGTGGGAGAGAGTTGAGTGTGATTTAAGTGAGATGGTTCTTGTCTTGAATGAGAATTGTGACATACAGCCAAGTTATTGCAAGTACAGAATATTGTTCCTAGTAGAAGGAATATTGCACGTTGTACCTAAGACCTTATTAGTATGCCACATATATGTTCTATGTTTGCTCATTTCTGCCACAGGGTATTCTATGTTTGTTAATCTTGCATAGCGAACAAACCCCATTCTGATTCGGATTTGGATTCTGAAGAACTTGTTAATTGATTACCTAATGAATGTGCTTCCTCCCAATTATTCGATTTCTCTCAGGTGTGTTTGTCATGTGACCATGCCTTGTGCTAATTTAAGATGCACCTGCACCAATACATGTATGTTAGTGGGTTCTCACAGCAACTAGTGTCCAAGCATGTTTATTCTGTCTCTCTAGCCGGTATCTAGTCAAGCTTTGTTTAACAGAACACCATGAAGAATACTGCACGTGTACTGTAATAGTGGCTTGGTGTCATACAGGATTATACAGTAGATCATGAAAA
This sequence comes from Neosalanx taihuensis, assembly GCA_030340665.1. NCBI lineage: Eukaryota > Metazoa > Chordata > Actinopteri > Osmeriformes > Salangidae > Neosalanx > Neosalanx taihuensis. The sequence goes on from CM059307.1 coordinate 9,778,403, forward strand.
ACACTGGCGGACTACGGTACGTTTGAATGTTCTGAATATGTATAATGCTTGTTATGTTCTTACATTAATAAGTAAATGCTGTTCTGTATTCCATTAATGCAAATTAAATCATTTGTTATACATTTCCATTTTCACTTTTCAGGTATCACAACCTAAAGAGCTACTGGAGAGAGTGGAGAGTGTCCTCCAGAAGTCCTACCTGGAGACGGATCCCAATGGCGTCTCCCTCTTTAAGCTGTCCATGCTGAAGCTGTGGAGGCTCCAGAGACTCAGACTGGTGGAACAGGGGGATGGAGGAACCGTCTCCCTGGCATCGTGACTTCAGATGGCCACAAGCAACACAGTTCCTGGTCTTCTTTCTGCCTTGGTGCTGTTGCTGCTGTTGTTGCAGTGCCGTGTGTTTCTGGACTATGTCCTGCACCATGTCCTTGATGGCAGCCTTGGTCAGAGGGCCCTCCTGGGGATCTCTCTCAGGTGGATTGACTGCAGCAGGTGGTGTAGCCACCAGTGGCACGCTCTTGGTCTCACTCTCAGCCATCAGGTGCTGCCACAGCTGCTGCGTCTCCAGGAGCTTCTCTGGGCTGGTCCTGTGTCTCTGGGGCTCAACTGCAGTGCAGGGCATTTGACATGGCCCATCACCCTCTCTGATGCCATGTTCAGGTGCGTGATGAGCTCTGGGTTGAAGACTGCAGGCAGCCTCACGTCAGGCAACTTCAGATCCACCAGTCTCTGACAGTTCCACCGTGCCATAGAACTGAGAGGAAACACAGTTGCCTGTGATCCAGCACGCCTGATGGGCATGGAAGCCTTCCTGTTTAGAGGTGCCTCTCACAGGGATCCACACTGGCACAGCTGCTCCTTCCCCTTTGATGGGGTTAAGCTGAACTGTTCCTCTGTGTCTGTAGAGGATCCTGTCCTCCTCTGGGTCACTCAGGCAGCCTCTCAGGATGTGCAGCCTCTCAGGATGTGCAGCCTCTCAGGGTGTGCAGCCTCTCAGGATGTGCAGCCTCTCAGGGTGTCGATATCCAGGCTAAGAAATTATATTTACATTGAAATTGTAAAAGCTCTCTCTTGTAAGTCGCTTTGGATAAAAGTGTCAGCTGAATGAATTAATGTAAATGAAATATTAATGATAATAATATTTAATAATATAATAACATAATATAATAATAATAATAATAATAATAATAATAATAATAATAATAATAATATGCGTAATAATATGATAATATTGAATAATATTATATTATATTCATTTACCTGAACTGAACAGGCAGTAAAAGTGCAGATTAAACAAAACAGCAAAGTCATTGATGGTGCTGTAAAACCAAGTTGCTTTATTTTTCTATTTTTCTTACTAAACACCAAACCACTTCAGTCACTTCATCTCTCCTGTGCACTGAATCCACAAGTCTCTATTCATCTTCCTCCTGCACATTGAAGCTACTGAAGTAGTCTTCTTCAGTGTTTGGAGTTGAACAGCCTCAGATAATCTTTGTCACACGTTAAAATGCTGTATCTCTGTATAAGCCGCATGGTTCAAATATATTTTCATGATGGATGAAAAAGGCAATAGATCAGACTAATGATATATTGTCAGTCACCTGTACAAACTGGAAACTGTTTACACTGAAATATCTTCTGGTTCTTATTTTGGGGATATATTTTCAGTGTTCAGGAAATGTATTATTGAAGGAATTTCAGTGAGCGGGATTCGATGCGAGGTCTCCATTTTTTTTCCGTTACACATATAGACGTGTTGTCGATCAAGGCTTAGAGACTCCCGGTACCTGAAGTCTCAGTCGGATCAACACTTGCGTGTGCGGAGTTGTGCGGTGTATGGAGCACAAGTCAGCAGCCCTCTGATGGTGGAGTAAGTGAGCATGTGCTACAATGTTTTGTTTCTTTAATATGATTGTGTGATTCTACAGTCTCTTGCCGTACACATGTGAACCTGATATCACATGAGAGTAAAGACAATAGTCCTGCCAAAACATATTTGTCAGTAACACCTGTTGACGTTTCAATTTATTTCACTAAAGTTAGGTGAGCAACAAACGGCAAAACCGCAGCGATGATCATGAGCCCCGTAGATAATGATCCTTAAAAGGTGAAACTACATACCGGTTAGTTATTGAAATTCATCAGCATTGATTCACTTACTCACACAATATACTTACCTATACTTACCTGCTAGTCAATGATAGATTGATGCTCTTATTTATAGTCCACCAAAACACATGCCCGACACAGTTATGGTGACAGTTTAACCATTTACAATTGCTAGATTCATCTTGACTAACCTCATCCATAAAACCAAATCATAAGGCTCACAAATGAACACAGAACTCACACAAATGTAGACAAACTTGGAAATACAACATCCTTGGGCTAACAGCGCCATCTTGTGTTCTGGCAACTGTTCACGCGCTCGGAGACTTTGAATTAGCCGCAATCGTAAGTGACTAAAGTCTATTAGTTGTTGTGATCAGTAAGATTCAGGTCTTGTTTTGGGCAAACATAACAACGTCCTAGTCTAGTGTTAATTTGATGTCACTACGGTCCGTTTAGCTGTTTTGCGTGACTACACAGCGCCTTATCTGTGAAGACTGTGCTGATAAAAGTGTCTGCTAAATGAATGAATGTATTAGGCTTCTTCATTATAGAGTTAGTCAAGTCATAACTTTCTTAACGCTGAGGCCGGAATTAATGCTTTAAAAACCGCTGCCGCTCTTCACCTCAATCGATCTTTTCAACAGGATTTGTCTGCTTGGTATTTGTATGCTAGAGTTGTACATTCTTACATTTTCATGCCAGACCCGGGAATCGAACTCACGATTTTTCAGTGGTCATTAATGGGCATGTTTCAAGGTCCAGCATAGGAGAGGCAGAGAAGAGATGTGAGTAGGAAAGGTGAGTAGGAGAGGCAGAGATGTTAGTAGGAGAGGTGAAGTATAGTAAGTGTTGACAGTTTTATAGGTTGTTAGTTAAAAGCTCATTAAAACGCTGTTGTATATCAAGATACGTCAGCTAGTGACGTAAATGTGTGTTTTTGTCACTGAGCTGTCGTGAGTGGAGGAACAGTGGGATGTTTAAAGCCATATGAATTTGGGGTCACAGTAAAATCATTACTTGTGGGGATCATTACAGGTCTGTCTGAAAGTGACAGAGAAGCGTGTCTCCGTATATTCAACACAGACCAAGTGATACCTGACTCTGCCGCTAGGGAGAAAACAGGGTTCCTTCGTAGTTTTTTGTAGTTCTCTTGTTTACAGTAAAGAAACGAGAATATACAATCTCAAACATACTACTGATTTTTCTAAAAATGTATGGTATACTTCCACACCCTTCAATATTTCAATTAAATGTACAATAAAATGATAGCCAATGGATCAAACACTCTAACTTCAGAAATCCCCAAAAATGTACCAGATTAACTGCCAAAGTAAATCTTTCGTCTGTGCAAACTTTCATGGCGAATAAAAACCCATTCTGATTCTGATTATTCTAATTGTGTCTAGCCTGCAACTTAATGAATCCGCCTAAAACAAATACATTTTGATTTGATCTTAAAGAAGGCAAACTCCGATCACATCTGTTCGGAATCATAGGTAGCGTGAGACGGAAATGACGCCATGACGCAGTCTCCAAACAACATGTCTGCGCCCTTAAGGACACCATGCGAGCATGTCTGTTAAGTTTACAAACATACAGAAGACTCGAGGCGGAAAGTTTAACCAGTTTTATGTATCTTGACAAAGAAGACATATCCCTGTAAGAGGCAGCGTTGTCAGTCGCCATGATCCTGATATTTGGAGGTGTTTCAGTCACTTTCAGGACGGGTTTAAGATCCAGTAAGATGCCTGGATCCTCCCCAGGACTCTGCAGGAGGCTGATTCACCTGGGAGGCCGAAACAGAGGCTCTGAGCCCCCGACAGAGGCCCACATGTCTCCACCAGACAAGGAGCTTCTACCTGAGAAAACGAGAGAGAGAAAAGCCCCTAATAAGTGTTCCGTGCTGCTGTTCCCTGGGCAGGGAAGCCAGTTCGTGGGGATGGGCAGCGGGCTGCTGAGGTACGGCGCAGTGAAGGACATGTTCTCCGCAGCTGAGAACATCCTGGGTTATGATCTGCTCTCCCTCTGTCTTCACGGACCTCAGGAGGAGCTGATGAAGACACGACACTGTCAGCCGGCTGTGTTTGTCACCTCACTGGCCGCGGTGGAGAAATTAAACCAGGAAAATCCTCAGGTAAGTTTGTCAGCTTTTCATTCAGTCTCACAGCAGATCATTCAGTTTAGGGGGCAGATGGGGACAGAAGAGACCGCTGTACTCCAGGATCACCTTACTGAGCGACTTGTTGCTCTTATCTGCCCAGTTCTAAAGTCATGTACTCACTGTGAGGTATATTATCATTACTTGTTTTTTTACAGGTACACTATTGCACGTTTGAAATGCATGCTATTTAATTTGAACTTGTTTACCTGAATGTGGTTCTTCCCTTTGGCACTTGTTTTGTATCTTGTTCTTATGATCAGTGGCTGATGCTCTTTTGTAAAGCTCTCTATTGGATAGAAGTGTCTGCTAAACGAATACATGTAAATATTTCAATGAGACTAGAGGGCCTGGTGTCACAGTTCTTTATAACAAGGTTTCACGCACATCCATTCCCAGGCTATAGAGACGTGTGTGGCAGCAGCAGGCTTCAGCGTGGGAGAGTTCGCAGCCTTGGTGTTCTCTGGTGCCATGGACTTTGCTGAAGGTTAGAGTCAGCTCATATTATCATAGCTGTCACACAGTAACACCTTTTTGATGAGCACGCCTAAGAATAATAGGTTTTGCACAAATGTAAGATAATAAAAGTAACAACAGGCTATTCTTAATGGAGAGTTTCAAAGACCTACCCTTCGTTGGCGTAATCGCTTGATTTTTTTAGATTAGATTCAACTTTATTGTCATTACACATGTATAAATACTAGGAAACTAAATGCAGTTCTGCCTCCCAGCTTCAGTCTGACTGTGTGTCCTGGCCTCTCTGCCTCCCAGCTTCACTCTGACTGTGTGTCCTGGCCTCTCTGCCTCCCAGCTTCACTCTGTGTGTCCTGGCCTCTCTGCCTCCCAGCTTCAGTCTGACTGTGTGTCCTGGCCTCTCTGCCTCCCAGCTTCACTCTGACTGTGTGTCCTGGCCTCTCTGCCTCCCAGCTTCAGCCTGACTGTGTGTCCTGGCCTCTCTGCCTCCCAGCTTCACTCTGACTGTGTGTCCTGGCCTCTCTGCCTCCCAGCTTCAGTCTGACTGTGTGTCCTGGCCTCTCTGCCTCCCAGCTTCACTCTGTGTGTCCTGGCCTCTCTGCCTCCCAGCTTCAGTCTGACTGTGTGTCCTGGCCTCTCTGCCTCCCAGCTTCAGTCTGACTGTGTGTCCTGGCCTCTCTGCCTCCCAGCTTCACTCTGTGTGTCCTGGCCTCTCTGCCTCCCAGCTTCAGTCTGACTGTGTGTCCTGGCCTCTCTGCCTCCCAGCTTCAGTCTGACTGTGTGTCCTGGCCTCTCTGTCTCCCAGCTTCAGTCTGACTGTGTGTCCTGGCCTCTCTGCCTCCCAGCTTCAGTCTGACTGTGTGTCCTGGCCTCCCTGCCTCCCAGCTTCACTCTGACTGTGTGTCCTGGCCTCCCTGCCTCCCAGCTTCACTCTGACTGTGTGTCCTGGCCTCTCTGTCTCCCAGCTCTGTATGCAGTCAAAGTGAGGGCTGAAGCCATGCAGAAGGCCTCTGAACTGATTCCCAGCGGGATGCTGTCGGTCGTCGGTCGACCGCAGGCCAAGTACAACTACGCGTGCCTGCAGGCCAGAGAACACTGCCTCAGCCTGGGCATCCAGGATCCTGTCTGCAGTGTGGCCAACTACCTGTTCCCAGATGGCAGGGTCATCGCTGGCCACCAGGAGGTGAGGAAACCAGCCCTGCCCTGGAGACAGGAGCAAAGATCCTTACTGCTTAAGCACAGTGACCCTTAGACAAAACAACTACCTTTTTAGATGGAGCCCTCATTTTAAATGACCTTAACCAGGGGTGCCTTAACTACATCACACATTAATGCATGTTATGTTATTACATTATGCATTGCAAGTCACAGGAGAATAACTTCCTCTTCAAAGCAATGTGAATCATCCATGTATTTTCCACCCCTCGTAAGAAGTCTGTTGTTGGGACGATGCCCTTGTCCTTCAACATACTCCCTTCATCCATACCGTACGCCCTAACCACGTCCGTCTGACCCTCCAGGCGCTTGACTTCCTGCAGAAAAACTCCCGACAGCTGCACTTCCTGCGGGCGCAGCCTCTCCCTGTGAGCGGGGCTTTCCACACCCAGCTGATGGAGTCAGCCTCCGAGCCCCTGAGAGAGGTCCTGCAGCAGCTGGAGGTCAGCCTCTCTCTCTGCCCGGCTGATCCACTCGTTTGTCGTTTCTCTGTGTCGCCAGGGCCAGTGCATGCGTTAGCATGCGCTAGTTACCATGTGCTAGTTTAGAATGTTTCCTGCCTATGATGACTGTTAAAGTCAGGGTAGGTCAAGTTATTGAGATGCCCTTTTGTCAAATTAGCCGAAATAAACCACACAAACTGCTAGCAACCAACCAGTCCAAAGGTTTGTCAAATAAAAACAACCAGATATGAGGCGGTTATAAAACTGCAGATATCTGCAGGTGGATTATAAACATGACCAATCACTAAGGTGAGACGGAGTGCAGTGACTGGGGTGTTGAGGTAGGTCTACCCACCTCTCGCGTTTGGTTTGCAAAAACTGACCTACCCTGCCTTTAACTTGGAAAAGGTCAAGGGGAATTTCCCCTTTGTAAACTTGACATGTGACATTAAACCAGAGCGCCCCCCCCCCGCCCCCCCCCCCAGGTGCGGAGGCCGGAGGTCAGCGTGTACTCCAACGTGGACGGGAAGCGCTACATGCACGCGGGCCACGTGCGCAGGCAGCTGGTCAAGCAGCTGGCGTCCCCGGTGAAGTGGGAGCAGACGCTGCACGAGGTGTACGAGAGGTCGCAGGGGCAGAGCTTCCCCCACACCTATGAGGTGGGGCCTGGGAGGCAGCTGGGCGCCACCCTGCGGAGGTGCAACATGAAGGCCTACAAGAGCTACACACACGTGGACGTGACGGCGCCAGAGGACTGAGGAGCAGCTGCCTGGCGTGTTCCAGGACCTGAACGATGAGGGGAGCCATGCTGGATGAACACACACACTCGTGTGTGATCTGAGGATTTAAACACACACACGCGTGTGTGATCTGAGGATTTAAACTGACACTTTATGGAACAAACTGAAAAACGCATTCGTCCTGTTTGTTTGTTTGTTCATTTTCTTGTGTTGAATAAATATTTTGTCTTTGTGAATAAGTCAATGACTTTTGTCTTAAAAGTTTTATTTTGATGATAGAATAATGAATGTCGATTTGTGGAATTGAAAGACCTGCTTTCATTGACAGGTAGAACAGGCAAGGCTACATGATGAACTTGATAATCCAATTGGCCTCGTTAACCAGTAAAAGACACAATCTTCATACCAAACACTGCAGGCCAGCTGTGGTCTACTGCAAAATCCTCCAAACTGTCTTCAATAACAACATATGTGATCCTGCACATCATTTCAAAATCAATACATCTTATAAAATCAATCAAATACAGATAGAGAATAGAGAGCATAAAAGAGAGAATGCACTTTATAAGATTAAAAAACAAAACAGGAATATGCTGTAGCCAAAGACCAGCCCATGGCCCTACAGTGCAATGGTTAGCCTTTCCACTTCTCCCAGAATGCAGTGCAAATGGTTGCCGTGGCCACCAGGGCTACAGCCACCACAATCCTTGTGGACCAGCCAGTGCAGTTAACATGTTGAATACTGGATACCTGTGGAACAGGGAAAAATATGATTATTCCTATACTGAGATCATCAAAATATCTCAGAATGGAATCAGAATCAGAATGGGGGTTTATTGGCAAGATTAACAAACATAGAATTCACTTTGGCAGGAATGAGCAAACATAGAACATGTATGTGGCATACTAATAAAATAAAAAAGGAATACAATGTAAAATACACTACAGATATGATACATATAAACAAATAATACAAATGATACAAATAATACAAATGATGCAATAGTACAAATGATACAGGTAACATGGAAGTACAAATAACATAGGTACAGAGTGGAATGGGTATATATAGTACGTGGGGGGGGAGGGGGGGTGGTATATACACAGTAGTGTAAACAGTGGTGCAAAATTCACAGTAGTAAGTTTTTAAAGTTTAAAGTGTTGTGTGCTAAAGTGGCAGAGTGCAGTGGGATTCTGGAGGGGGGTGGGGGGGGGGGGGGTGTTGGTGGATGTCTCAAACTGAGTCCTTGGCCCTGGCTAAATTCCACCCTCTGTTAACTCTGATCAAAACTGGTTTCAATTCTTCTTCCTGTGGTCAGACATATCATCTTTAAAGCTTAGAGGATGATCAGAATTGAATTATATTATTAGGCTATTATTAGGTTATTAGATTCTATTATTAGGTTCTGTTCTGTTGTGCAGAAACAGAACCTACCAATCCCTCCAGAACCCTGGGAGAGGAAACTGAGAGTCCAGGTGTGTTCTTACCCAGACTGCCCACACCTCAGCCATCACAGGGCTCTGTCTGGCCCACATGGCCTCGCCAGAAGCTTTCAGCACAGCAGACCAACTCCTTACACCCCAGAGTCTTCCTCCAAATCCCCTTTAAGAAAGTCATACAAGGACATCACCAAATATTCACGTGTAACAAATATGTAACTGTGTTACATTGATGAAACAAATACACTGGCCATACATAGACAATGCTGCCAAACAGAGTTTTGCTCCAGTTGGCTTAATGTATAAGTGTCTATGACATTATGAGGGCAGTAAGTGTTTGAAAAAAGGATGTAAAGGCAATAAAATCAGTAGAAAAAAGGGATTCTCTGACTGGGCTTATCCAGTTGACCTCTGACCTATAGATGTCCTGGGTCAGGGCTTGGGCAGGTGTTGCCATGCGGACAGTTGGAGGCCGCTGGGCTGGGCTGGATCTCTCTGCCCATTCCTGGTTCAGTCTGTCTCCCATCTCTGCCAGCTGCTGACTGATCGCCCGAATCTCCCTGACGTTCATCCTACACAAACCACAGGAAGACTCTTCCTGTTAAAACAGCTTGACTGCTGCTACACATTTATTTATCAGATGCTCTTATCCAGAACGACTCACAGCAAGTACAGGGACATTCCCCCCCCTGAGGCAAGTAGGGTGAAGTGCCTTGCCCAAGGACACAACATCATGTCGGCACAGCTGGGGTTCAAACTGGGTACCTTCCTATTACTAGCCAGATGCCCTTACCGACACAAGACTCCCTTCAAATAATAAAATGGGTCCTCGACTTTGTGCAAGTATCAAATGAGGTCTTTACCTCAGATTTGCATGGAACAGGGAAGTGTTGTGGGCCTCGCCAGGTCCTGCTTGAGGGGATCTCACGCTGCTGCTGGTGCGCTCCACCATTTTGCTTTCCTGAAAGAAAAACAACACGTTACATGTCCTGAGTTTGGATGTTTCTGTGTGCGTATAGCTGGTGAGCTTTTCAAACACGCTGCGGTTGACTTTAGGATGGGAGACAATGCTTTCATTTTCCCTGGTTCAATTGTGGGCACCTTTTTTATGTTTGTGTGTGGCGTGTCATTCTTTACTCCATAACGGCCTAATCTACCTGTGTAAACAGCAGGTCATGTGACCTGGGGAGTGTACATTAGAGACAGTAGAAGTGGACAGAGACCACAGCAGTACCTCACTTTCAATCAGAAAGAGGATCCAACTTCATGTCCACTTTCAGAAGTAGAACATTCAGGACATGTTGCATTTGTTTGTAAGCGCAGAATATGTTGTCGTTGACATTAGTGGGTTTTAGTAGTATTGTTTAACTGGTGTATCGTGTGTGGATGAGGATATAGACAGCTTCATGTGTCCATTTCTAACAATGACGGTGGTACAGTTGCGCACACGTTTGTTGAGTCAGTGAAGAAACGTGTCCCAGTTTCATGAGCAAGCTTCCCCAAAACATGCTTCATTTAAACACTTCAAATGACAGACAGTCCCTTCCAGGCTCCTTCATCCTGTCATTTGTGGTTCAACTTCAAGCTCTAGATCAGCCTGTCCTCCCCTGTTCCTACCTTGTCTCTTCCCCCTCTAACCACACATACACATATTCACCACTCAAGATAGACTGAATGCAAATCAGGGATTTTATTACTCAAATCTTAACGGCTACCATTATACCAACATATTTATAATTTTCAATCCATGTTATGCCTTTTCTATCTACTGTGTTTGTTTGGGTATGGATCATTTTCGATTAGTCTTTGAGTTTATTTTCCTCATTGTATTCATACAAACAGAAAACCTTTAAATATTCATATTAAATTAATTATCCGTTTTGACCAAAGGCATCCATAACCAGGCCTACATTTAAAAATATAGAATTGTTTCAACATTGTATCATGCAGAGCATAATAGACCAGAGTCAGGATAGATGATGTCATCTATGTCTTGTCAAAACAAACAGAAGGTCGTTCTGAAGATCAATCTGTGGAATGATCTGCCATTCACTTATTTAATTTCAATTTAATTGGCAATAACGACAATATTGTGCATAATTTTATCCTGTCGCAAAATTAAAGTCATTTACATCGACTAAACATTGCTGGTCAACTTCCTCAGACAACAAAGAGACAGGTGCTTTAAAATAAAGTTACACTTACCGGATCTGTAGATTAAAGTTGACGCCGCCCTGTAAAACACAAGAACCCATTATTTGTCGAAAGTTATACAAAACTAACATTTGAAAAAAATATATCGTTAACAGCAGTACTTACTGCAGCGCCCTTTAATCTTCTTGTTTTCAGGTAAGTGATTGAATGATAACCCGGACCACGCCTCAGGGGATCAACCCAGGAAGACACGCTGTTCCACTACAGACCACCAGAGGGCGCATCTGACCAGAGAAATACCAACACGCTGCTCACACCATTGATCTATAATATTAACTCACACGCAGTACAACCAAAATGAACATTTGTACGAAACAAAAGTAATTTGACAGGACAAAAACAATAATCCCACATCGTCAATGTACTTTTTAATGTTTATGTTGGTTAATAATCATCTCGGTCACAACGTGACCCCACAGGTATTTCTGTTCCCTCCTGAGTGTGTTAGGAAACACTGAACCACCAGGTGGCGCCTGATGCTTGCGTTCCAGACTGAACATTATGTATTATAATACCTCCATGGTACATTAGTTTCTGCACATTAATTGAACACGTTTTACAAACCTCAGGTTATCTTTCTAAAACGTTACACACAAGCACACAAAACACAACACTGGGATATAAACCATTCACAGTATATGCCAAATGTGTGGATTCACCTCACCTACCGTTTTACTTTATTGTTATTGCCCCCACCCCCCTATCCCTGTGTACACTTTCTAATCTTTTACCTCACACCCTTACCCTTGTGTGCTTTGCGAGACTGTGTGCAGTTGCTACGAAGGAGTTTCCCCCGGGATAAATACAGTAATCTGAATCTGAATCTGAAATTGAAACTTTGCTATCAAAACAATGCTTTGTCAAAATGACACTTTGATGATAAAATGATCCACACTTGCATCATATGAAGACACTTATATGAAGAGCAAACATAGAACATATATGGATGAAGACAAAATAGAATCAAAATAAGGATAGAAGGAAGTGAACACTTGCTGTACAGATGGGGGCAAATAACTATAGCAAGTCAAAAATAAATAAAAATGTATCCCTTATTAGTCCCCTAGTGGGGAAACTTCTCAGAAAGAAAACTTAAGGAAACCATAGGGATGATCCAAAGTGGAGTTTTATTTATTACATGTTTGTTAAATTGGTAAAATTAATATAAGAAAAATGTTGTGTTGTGTTGGGGATTCGGGCCAGTAATCAGGAGGTACCCACATCAGCAGCGCCCCCTGCCGGAGGACAAGCGCACATGTCTGCTCGGTTATTAACCCGGAAGAGGACATGTCTCCTCTGGTCTCCTCCTTCAGATGACTCGGTAGATCAATAACACTGCATTAGCAACGTTAACAACAATGCAAACCTGATCTAGACCAGAAGCATACATGCTGCTCAGACGGAGGATTGTTCTCGGTGTTTCGGGTTTGATCTGCGGGTCAGAGAGTCCCTGAGGCTGGATCTTCTGGATCATCTGCAGGGTCTGGATCATCATCAGCTGCAGGGTGGATCCACACATCACATGTTGATGACCGGCTGTTTCTCTTCATCAATCCGCAGGTAGCTCACTAGCTCTTTAGTGTTACCATCCTAGCAGCGTCATTTCCCAGTGTCAATATAATGAGTGAATGCAATAACTGCAATGATCATTCGCACCAAGAGATCAGCTCGATTGTGGTAAATGACTACTACTCAAAACCCAGTCTCTGCCTTAGCTTAACTCAACCCAGTACTACTTTACCCACCAACAAACTTTCTATACAGCCATGCAGAAATGCATGCAGGGATATTATTCCCCAAATGCATGGGCTATTGTAAACAGGCATATTAGAGTGCGCATGCTTGGTGTGTTTGCACCACAGGCAGGGTCATGGCTGGGAAAGTGAAATGGGTGACTGACATTGAGAAGTCTGTGCTCATCAACAACTTTGAGAAGAGAGGATGGATACAGGTGACAGAGAGCGAGGAGTGGAACTTCTACTGGTAAGATCTCATTAGCACAACTCTTTTCATTTGACAATAATGACTGTATTCAGTCAGTAAGGCATACTTATGATGATGGACTGTGCATTAGAGCAGGGGTGTCAAACTCGTGCCATCGCGGGCCAAGAGGGTGCAGGTTTTCGCGTCAACCAAGCCCCTACACCAGCTGATATCAATAACGAGTTTGATTTCACTAAGTGGAGAAACTCGTTAGTGAAATCAGCTGGTGTAGGGGCTTGGTTGAAGCGAAAACCTGCACCCTCTTGGCCCGCTATGGCACGAGTTTGACACCCCTGGGTTAGAGGATCTGGAGTATGTGCATCAACACTGGTATAAACTATGGCTATTGCATAGTATGTATAATAACATCATATTATCAAAACTATAATGCATATGTAATATGTTAGTGAGAATCAGTGTTTTTTTCACTGCTAGTGTCTCTGGGCCCCCTGGCTGTGCTCCCAGCACCAAGGCCCAAATCAGACAGGAAGTGTGGGGTTCAGCTGGTCTCTGTGTGGGACCAGAGTTGTCCAAACCCCCCCTCTGTTAAAGTGCCCTTGCTCATCACCATCATTGGCCCTCTTTTAAGTTTGGTGAAAATAAAACACAAGCGTAGAACCTTCACGGTGACCCTACTTTAGTCATGTGGCTGAGCGGTTAGGGAGTCAGGCTAGTAATCAGAACGTTATGAGTTAGATTCCCGGCCGTGCCAACATGATGTTGTGTCCTTGGGCAAGGCACTTCACCCTACTGTCCTCAGGGGGGAATGTCCCTGTACTTATTGTAAGTCACTCTGGATAAGAGCGTCTGATAAATGACTACATGTACTCCCCAAAGCCAGGTGATTGAATTAGAAGATCAAGGTTAGGCTGTCTATTCAGGCTGGACACATGCTCATTCAGGTCAACAAAACCTTGGGAGAACCGTGTTCAAGCAAACCTGGTTTGAACCCTGTCCAGGATGAGCATCCAGACCATCCGGAACGTGTTCAGCGTGGATACTGGGTACCGCCTGTCCGACGACCAGATGGTCAACCACTTCCCCAACCACTATGAACTGACCAGGAAGGACCTGATGATCAAGAACATCAAACGCTATCGGAAGGAGCTGGAGAAAGAGGGCAGCCCATTGGCTGAGAAGGACGAGAACGGGAAGCACGTTTATTTAGGTGAGAGTCAGCTGCCAGCATGTGCTGAAAGGCAGACTACAGGGTGTCGCATTTCACAGACGTCCTCTTTATTTGCCCCCCCCCCCCCCCCCCCCCCCCGTTTCCAGATTTCGTGCCTGTGACGTTCATGCTGCCGTCCGATTACAATCTGTTCGTGGAGGAGTTCCGGAAGAGTCCGTCCAGCACGTGGATCATGAAGCCTTGTGGGAAGGCGCAGGGGAAAGGCATCTTCCTCATCAACAAGCTGTCGCAGATCAAAAAGTGGTCCAGAGACAGCCGCACCTCCACGTAAGGGCCGACTTTCACAAGCATGTGCTCCAGATGAAAACCCCCTCCAGTACATGTGCTGCCCCTGCTAACGGCTGTGGGCTGCTCTGGATAAGAGCGTCTTCTAAATGTAGAAACACAGTGAGGAAACTAGAGCATAAACATGAGAGGATTCTATGTTCTGCTCCTCTCTTTCTGGGAGAGGGGATCCCTCACTGAACTGCTTCTCCTGATGTTTCTCAAGTTCATTCTTAAATTGAGTTTCTCCTTGTCTTCTCTGAGGGTTTAGGTCCATATCTATGGGTGTATGTGAAACTTGTGATATTGCTTGTCAAAATATTTCAAAAATGACATTTGGTCCTCTAAATCAGTGGTCCCCCCCCCTGGTCCTCAGGGTCCAGCATGTTTAGATGTTTACCTCTGCTCCAACACACCTGATTCTAATACATGTTCATTACCAGGATTCTTCAGAGCTAGATAACGACCCATTCATTTGAATCAGGTGTGTTTAAGCATGTACACATCTAAAATATGCAGGACAGTAGAGCCCTGAGGACCAGGGTTGCTCTAAATTGTAGCTTTTTTAAAATTAGTAACTGCATCTTGGTCCTAATCCTAATCAACCAAGGTTTAACTAAAACCAGATACCTTAAAGCAAGTATCATCAGCATTCCACCTAGACCGTCTCTAGTTCTTTAGTAGAGAAACCTTTAGATTCAGTTAGACTGACATGTTCAGGCTCCTAGACTCTGTAGTGTTTTATTCCTCAGGTTTGTGGCGGCCTCTAGTGGCAAGGAGGCGTACGTCATCTCCCTGTACATCGACAACCCTCTGCTGATCGGAGGCAAGAAGTTTGACCTGCGTCTGTACGTCCTGGTGACCACCTACCGACCCCTCAAGTGCTACATGTGAGTCTGTTCTGGAAGGTTCTTTAGTCTTCACTAGTGACAGGACGCATTCCATTCAAGGAAACGGTTCCCTCCTACTGCCTTTTATCGCTTTCCACATTTGAGGAGCTTGTTTAAATGTATTGACCTTCTTATCAATCCAGAAAAGATAAAGGGACAATCTTTCTGGAATGGAATGCAAACATCATTGTCCCTCAAGATTAGCCACAGGAGCCCCACACATACCTCACCAGCCAGTTCTACTAGATTACAACATTATGAAGTATTTAACACAAGTGGGAGTGAGGTGGCTGAGAGGTGAGGGAATCAGGCTAGTAATCAGAAGGTTGCGAGTTCGAACCCTGGCTGTGGCAACATGACGTTGTGTCCTTGGGCAAGGCACTTCACCCTACTTGCCTCAGGGGGGAATGACCCTGTACTTGCTGTAAGTCACTCTGGATAAGAGCGTCTGATAAATGACTACATGTGATGTGTGAAATAATTGCATTTTGGAGCGTAGAGGAAGTGTGTGTGTGTCCAGGTCCTCTGTCCGGCCCTGATGAGTGTGTGACACGCGCGTGTGCTCCAGGTACAAGCTGGGCTTCTGCCGCTTCTGCACCGTCAAGTACACCCCCAGCACCAGCGAACTGGACAACATGTTCGTGCACCTGACCAACGTGGCCATCCAGAAACACGGGGTGGGTGGGGCAGCTGACCCCTGCATGAGCTACCTGAGGACTGGGCCTGGAGGGGGGAGGGGGGAGGGGGGTTACAGGCTGGGCAGCTGACCCCTGCATGAGCTACCTGAGGACTGGGCCTGGAGGAG
>CM059307.1:9796832-9809332 GCA_030340665.1 Neosalanx taihuensis
TTGGTGTGTGGGTCTGATGTGGCACCGTGATGAGATGACATCACCATCAGGCATTGAGGACTGTGACTCACTGACCTGCGTACTGACGTGCTAGAGATTACATGGAGTCATGTGACGCAGTCAGTTAGAGTGTCGGGTTTGGAATTAGAAGGTTCCTGGTTTGAACACCGGCTGTGTCAACATGACACGGACACGTTGTGTCCTTGGGCAAGGCACTTCACCCTACTGTCCTCAGGGGGGAATGTCCCTGTACTTGCTGTAAGCCTCTCTGGATACGAGCGTCTGATAAATGATGTCATGTTAATGTACGTCACACATCATCGGCTACATTTGTAGAGCTGGAATATCGTGTTCAGGGTTCACACAGAGCAGATGAATGACAGCAGCTCTATCAAGAGCAGAGGTTCAGGGTTCACACAGAGCAGATGAATGACAGCAGCTCTATCAAGAGCAGAGGTTCAGGGTTCACACAGAGCAGATGAATGACAGCAGCTCTATCAAGACAGTGCTTGAATCAGTGCTGCCGCCGCCATTTTGGTGCCCTGTGTGCATAACCCCCCCCCCCCCCCCCCCCCCCGAGAGGAAAATTCACAGTCTGTTATATTGGCGACATGTCATATCAGCAGGGATTCGTTTTGGGTTGGGTTTCGTTTTCATGATCTATTTTAGATCTTTTTTGTGCCCCTCTCTCGGTGCGTGTGGTGGAGCAGCAGTACTCGGGGCAGCAGTACTGGGGGCAGCAGTACTCGGGGCAGCAGTACTCGGGGCAGCAGTGCTGGGGGCAGCAGTACTGGGGGCAGCAGTACTGGGGGCAGCAGTACTCGGGGCAGCAGTACTGGGGGCAGCAGTACTGGGGGCAGCAGTACTCGGGGCAGCAGTACTCGGGGCAGCAGTGCTGGGGGCAGCAGTACTGGGGGCAGCAGTACTGGGGGCAGCAGTACTGGGGGCAGCAGTACTGGGGGCAGCAGTACTGGGGGCAGCAGTACTCGGGGCAGCAGTACTGGGGGCAGCAGTACTGGGGGCAGCAGTACTGGGGGCAGCAGTACTGGGGGCAGCAGTACTGGGGGCAGCAGTACTGGGGGCAGCAGTACTGGGGGCAGCAGTACTCGGGGCAGCAGTACTGGGGGCAGCAGTACTGGGGGCAGCAGTACTGGGGGCAGCAGTACTGGGGGCAGCAGTACTGGGGGCAGCAGTACTGGGGGCAGCAGTACTGGGGGCAGCAGTACTCGGGGCAGCAGTACTCGGGGCAGCAGTGCTGGGGGCAGCAGTACTGGGGGCAGCAGTACTCGGGGCAGCAGTACTGGGGGCAGCAGTACTGGGGGCAGCAGTACTGGGGGCAGCAGTACTCGGGGCAGCAGTACTGGGGGCAGCAGTACTGGGGGCAGCAGTACTGGGGGCAGCAGTACTGGGGGCAGCAGTACTCGGGGCAGCAGTACTGGGGGCAGTACTGTTTGGAGGGTCTGGAAGTGTTGGCAGGCTGATGGGGGCGGGGGACAGGAGGCTGGTCTGGGGACAGGAGGCTGGTCTGGGGACAGGAGGCTGGTCTGGGGACAGGAGGCTGGGGACAGGAGGCTGGTCTGGGGACAGGAGGCTGGTCTGGGGACAGGAGGCTGGGGACAGGAGGCTGGTCTGGGGACAGGAGGCTGGTCTGGGGACAGGAGGCTGGTCTGTGGCTTGGAGACAGAGTGGACTGCATGCCCATGTCAAGCTCTGGTTAATGTGTAACGGATAAGAACAGCTGGGAGCCGCCAGTGTCAAATTATGTGTGTGTGTGTGTGTGTGTGTGTGTGTACATGCCTGTGTACAACCCACAGTCAGTAACACTCTGGCTGTGTAGAACTAACATTTCCTGTTGATAAGAATCTCCCTATGGGAGCGGAGAGGAAATTAAATAGTGAGCTAATTTCTGTTTGGGCTCCACAATGAAGTCTGCTTCCCTCAGGACATCTTCTTGAAAGAATCTGTGTGTTTAAAGGCTAATGTTTATACTGACTGGTGTGTGTGCACGTGTGTGTGCACGTGTGTGTGCATGTGTGTGCCTCTGTGTGCAATGTGTCAATATGTTCAGTCTTGTAATCAGTCTGAACACATGCTGACTGTGTTGGTGCTTGTGAACCCTGTGCCCCCCCTCTCCTCCAGGTGAACGCCTCCCCGTCACTGACCTCCAGCACAGCCAACGACCGCATCCTGAAGTACAACCTCATTAACGACACGCTCAACATCGTCACTCCTAACGGGGACATTCCTGACTGCCGCTGGAACCGCAGCCCTCCTCGAGAAGCCCTGGGCAACTACCAAGTCCTGTGAGCGACCTGCTTCCTCCTATCACAGCACAGCAGCAGGCTCAGTGAGGGCAGGGTAGTAGCCAATAGCCACGCTCCATTCGCAACATTTCTGTAACCATTAACCATGAAATTACTGCTGTTGAAGCGAGTTCCCTTCGATAGCTCAGTTGGTAGAGCGGAGGACTGTAGTGTGGAAGTCAGTAATCCTTAGGTCGCTGGTTCAAATCCGGCTCGAAGGAGCTTGTTTTTATCATTTTGTTTATTAGGAATGTGAGAGTGTTAAAATAGCCACTGCTGTTTCATTTGTGATTTGGTTTTGATTCAAAATATCAAACTCCATAGGTGAACTAGGAGAAATTAAGTTTAAGTTCAAATGTGAGTACATTTTTGAGAGAAAATAAAAGAAGAAAAAAAAGTACACTAGCGTAAATACAGGAAAGCTACTCTATCTTATATTCGATATGTCCAAAAGATTTTCCTTCGAGCCGGATTTGAACCAGCGACCTAAGGATATCTGACTTTAGGTTCTACAGTCCTCCGCTCTACCAACTGAGCTATCAAAGGGGGTTAGAGTCAGCGTTGGAGCTGGACTGTTTGGTCACAGAGTTTGGGGGTTTGTTCCCTGTGACTAGGAGAGGGTTGTGGTCTTTACTAAGCTTTTTTTGTTTACATGACAAATCTATATGCAAGCAGAAGGGCAGAGCTGCATAGAAATCCGCTCTGAACGTCATTCTTCTCTCACCCGCTTTCCAATCCTTTCTTCCTCCCCATTTTTGTTCCTCTCTCTCTTGTCCCTCGTTTGTCGCCCCTCCAGGTATGACGAGGAGCAGGCCATGAGTGAGAACGCAGAGCGGGACCTGCGGAGTCGCTCTGGACAGTCTCTGGGATCTAAGGGCACGAAGGGAGGAGCTGGCCTGCGACCCCCAGCAGCCACGTGGAAGTGAAACCACCTCTCCAGCAGTTACTTTCTTGGTGCAATTTCTGTTGGATTGGAGGGGCGAGGGTGGAGCTTAAGGGTGGGGAGAACATACCACCCAGACTCTGGCATCCCCCCCTCCCCCCACCTCACCACCAACCAGGGAAGGCCTCAGCCTTGCTCCTTCCACTGACAGACATGGTAACCCCCCCCCCCCCCCCCCCCCCCCGAACACATACACACTCCTCCCCCTCCCCAAACTCGCTCCAGCTTGCATGACAGTGCACCACACACCCATACCACTGAGGGGGTGAGGGATTTCAAAGGGGGTGTCATTTTAAGGGGGTGACAGTGTGTGTGTGCGCGCGCTGTTGTGTGTGTGTGTCAGTGTGCAAGGGATACAATAGCGAGTGACAGAGATACAAAGTGTAGACTTCCTGTTGGCCCGTGGCTGAAAACAGGTAAATGGGTGACCCTAGTGTGAGTCACAGTACTAAAGTCCAAAACACGGGAGAATCTGGGAGGTCAAGAAAGTTAAGAATGCTTTCTGCCTTCTGCTTTCATGTCATGTAAACAAAACAAGCTTAGTAAAGACCACAACCCTCTCCTAGTCACAGAGAACAAACCCCCAAACTCTGTGACCAAACAGTCCAGCTCCAATGCTGACTCTAACCCCCTTCGATAGCTCAGTTGGTAGAGCGGAGGACTGTAGAACCTAAAGTCAGATATCCTTAGGTCGCTGGTTCAAATCCGGCTCGAAGGAAGTTTTTTTCAGTTGTAGTTTTGCATGTCAAAGGTCACTTTCAACCTTCTGTTGAAAAACAGAGTAAAACAGCAGTTAAGGCGAGCTAGGAAATGGAATTAAGAGATGTAGAATTGGTGTTACTGTGTTGCGTACATTTAAAACTCCCGAATTGTAAAGCAGAAAACTGGACTGCACACAAAGAAGCATGGATCTTTTATACTGCTTTAGAGGAGGCTTTTCAGAAAGACTGATGTGTTTACATAAAGTTTAATCACAATGGTTTTATTTTATTTGTTATTTTAATGAATGTGGGAATACAGACCACTCTGATATAAACAGTGACTACAACACTTTGTGTGCTGCAGAACTTTCCAGAAAACATCTCCAGTGTACATGCCTACTTTTATAGTTTGTTATAAGTAGATGAGTATGTCTCTGTAACTCACTTGGAAAGCTGGAATCCTTCACTTGGAAACATGCTGTTATTTTGCTCTAATTTCTTCCAAAATGTTTCTGTGTGAAAAAAAGGAATGTTTCTGAAGAAGTAACATTTTTTACATTTTGTATTCTGTGTAGACTGAATAACAATATGATTTAAATACTTTAGGTAACGTTAGAACATAATAATTAGGATTATGCTACAAGATAAAAGGTCAAATTATTATTACCATACAGTTCAATTGAATCCACTGCATTGATGTAAGTTTTACAAATGATTGTGTCCATGTGGTTATAAGTTGGACCAAAGCACACTGACAAATTCACTTTTCACAATGCTTGACTTGGAGAAAGTGGATTGAAGTAGTAAAGTAGGGCCACTACAATGACACATAATCAGTGTGGCTTTTAGATGAATCCAAGTAAACATTTCAGTAGGTAAATGACCTCTTCCTCTAGTGTTGCCTTGCTGCCATGCTGTGTCAGGGCTAACACAGTGTGGTTCCTCTGTGTTGTGTCAGGGCTAACACAGTATGGCTCCTCTGTGTTGTGTCAGGGCTAACACAGTGTAGCTCCTCTGTGCTGTGTCAGGGCTAACACAGTGTGACTCCTCTGTGCTGTGTCAGGGCTAACACAGTGTGACTCTGTGCTGTGTCAGGGCTAACACAGTGTGACTCCTCTGTGTTGTGTCAGGGCTAACACAGTGTGACTCTGTGTTGTGTCAGGGCTAACACAGTGTGGTTCCTCTGTGTTGTGTCAGGGCTAACACAGTGTGGTTCCTCTGTGTTGTCGTCAGGGCTAACACAGTGTGGTTCCTCTGTGTTGTGTCAGGGCTAACACAGTGTGACTCCTCTGTGCTGTGTCAGGGCTAACACAGTGTGACTCTGTGCTGTGTCAGGGCTAACACAGTGTGGTTCCTCTGTGTTGTGTCAGGGCTAACACAGTGTGACTCTGTGCTTGTGTCAGGGCTAACACAGTGTGACTCCTCTGTGTTGTGTCAGGGCTAACACAGTGTGGTTCCTCTGTGTTGTGTCAGGCTAACACAGTGTGACTCTGTGCTGTGTCAGGGCTAACACAGTGTGACTCCTCTGTGTTGTGTCAGGGCTAACACAGTGTGGTTCCTCTGTGTTGTGTCAGGCTAACACAGTGTGACTCTGTGTTGTGTCAGGGCTACACAGTGTGACTCTGTGTTGTGTCAGGGCTAACACAGTGTGGTTCCTCTGTGTTGTGTCAGGGCTAACACAGTGTGACTCTGTGCTGTGTCAGGGCTAACACAGTGTGACTCCTCTGTGTTGTGTCAGGGCTAACACAGTGTGGTTCCTCTGTGTTGTGTCAGGGCTAACACAGTGTGACTCTGTGTTGTGTCAGGGCTAACACAGTGTGACTCTGTGTTGTGTCAGGGCTAACACAGTGTGGTTCCTCTGTGTTGTGTCAGGGCTAACACAGTGTAGCTCCTCTGTGTTGTCAGCTGACCTTGAGGTTAACCAGACAGAGCGCTGGATATGTTTAAAACTAGGATTTGGGAACTGATTGAATGATTCACTGCTGGAGTTGAATCACCTTAATAGAATGGCAGTGATCCCATCACACTCAAGGCTAAACTTGTTTATTTCTGTCCTACTGAACTGTCAGTGTTGTTCTGTTTCTCTATAAAGGGGCTAGTAGCCTATATTCGGTTTAGACTTACAGTCCAGTGGGGAGTTTTCTTATTTTAAGTCTGTTAGTAGCCTACTTTTATGATTACAGTGTATTATATTTAGAGAACACCCACGGTGCTGCCTTTGACCTACATTTCTGTCCTGTTGTTTAGTTTGGGGGGTATTTTTGGAATGCATGTCTTCACTCTACAGTCTACATGGATTACGAGGTTCATTTTTCGCTTACGAAACAATTCACCAACATACTAAGCAAAGATGTGGATGTGTGTATTAAATCACATCTAATCATTGGTTTCTTGTGTAAATGGTATTTATTTGGATAATAGAAAATTCATTTTTTTTCAATGAACTGATCCAATAACTGAACAGGTGCTTTCTATTTGGGTGTGGAGAGTGTAATATGAGTATCCTAACCCTAGACTGTCCTAAATGTGATGATATGATCCACAGCTTCATGCAGGAGTGTTTAACCACAGTCTGCCTCATTACTGACTGAACTGTGTCTGCAGGTGAGAGTCACGGGGACGAGCACAGCGCGTGTACTTCCGACATATTAAATCAACGATAATGTGATTCGAATTTATTATGATTTATTTTATTATGGGCATCCAGAAGTGTGTGACTTATCAGACGCAGTGTGTGTTTGAACCACATGGGGGAGTGAGTTAGGGGGATGTGACGTCAGAGAGGCGCGCCTCCCCCCCCCCCCCCCCCTCAGCAGACTGAAGCACAGTGAAGTCTTGCTGTCCTGGAAAAGACGGATCTCACCAGGAGTTCACCAGGATTTCAGGAGTATTTTACCAGGATTTCACCTTTAAGTTCCTCATCTAACTTCTGTCCAGACCCACAAGAGAAACTTCCAGAAGGTTCGTGAAAACTTTCCCTCCGAACTTCTGAACTGTTCCTGTATGGGGCTGCAACTACTGCGACTACTGACTACTGAACTACTAACTGCAGAAAAACTTACTACTTAACTACTTACTACACAACTACTAACTACTGAAGTACTAACTACAGGTTTAGGATGCATTCAAGTGTGTTTTAATGATTTAACCATCCCGAAAAGTTCTGTGTTTTCATGCCTTACTAGAGGGTTCGTGTTAGCTGTGATTAACACTGGTCTGTCTGGAATAAATGTAAACTACTGACAGTAGTACTGTACAACACTGTCACTAAACTGAGGTGTTATAGGTGTTAGGAGGTGTGTTAAGAGGTGTGTTAGGAGGTGTTCAGGTACCACTAACTAAATCAGCCATATTCAGTTGGACTGCGATCAAGGAAGAGGCTGCTTGATTCAGATCTTCCCCAGTCAGTCTAGTGGATATTCGGACTCAGGGTCCAGTATCTGAGCACCAGGACCTGGGCAGGTCCCAGAACAGGTCCTCAGGTTGGGCCAGGCTGGGCTAAGGACAGGCTGGTGTTCCAGGGGTACTGGAGTCTGTGTTTAATGCAGGATCGCTGTGTTTTTCTCGGACTAATCAAGGGCGGGGCACCTTCCAGCAGAGCTCCGCATATCACAGCTGGAGACTAGACCATTCAGAGTGGCACTGGGCCTGACATGCAGTCTCTATAGGAGCTTCAACTCCTTGATCTTAGTGTGTGTGTGTGTGTGTGTGTGTGTGTGTGTGTGTGTGTGCGCAGGCATTATGATCACCTGCCAGTCATTCACTGAGCTGCATTCAGGGCAGGAAGGGAGAAGTTATCAGATGAAACAGCTCAACTGAAGTTTTCCTTTTTAAACGACAGTTGACAGCATGGATAGTGAACGCATGCGCTCACATACTTCCCTCTTTCAACAAATACTGGGCTGCTCAGCGAGTCATTGAGCAATCGTTCAATAAAGTTCACCTGAAGCTGTTATTTGATAGTGGTCTTTCTTCTGCTATCAGGAAGATAAGGGGGCAGTAGGCACAGTGATCATGAAGGTACACAGCTGGGGGGGGGGGTGTTGTTGGGAGGGAGAGGAGTTACAGCTCATGAGTCATGTGGTGCAGTCTCAGAGAGAGAGAGAGCGAGAGAGAGAGAGACAGACAGAGAGAGAGAGACAGATAGAGAGAGACAGACAGACAGAGAGAGAGACAGACAGAGAGACAGACACAGAGAGAGAGACAGAGAGAGAGAGAGAGAGAGAGACAGACAGACAGAAAGAGAGAGAGACAGACAGAGAGACAGAGAGAGAGACAGACAGAGAGACAGAGAGAGAGACAGAGAGAGAGACAGAGAGACAGACACAGAGAGAGAGACAGAGAGAGAGAGAGAGAGACAGACAGAAAGAGAGAGACACAGAGAGAGAGACAGAGAGAGAGACAGAGAGAGAGAGAGAGCTCTGTGTGTTCTGGTGTCATCCCCCCTCCCTCTCCCCAAAACACACACACACCTCAGGCACATTATGTAACCTGGGGGATCCTCTGGAAACCTGGAAAACAGTATCCTGTGACGTCTGGACCCCTGTCCCCCGTCCCCCGTCCCCCCCCTGCCCCGTCCCCCATCCCCACTGTTCCCTGTCATGTAATACAGTGCTTCCCCCCATTATGTTGCTAACCTCTCTGTTGGCCCTATGGATGGAAAGTACCAGGAGGTTGGGCCAAACTCTTATTGTTCGACACCATCAAAGGTGTGGGGGGGGGGGCTTCAGGTCCCTGAGGTCGTCAGCCATACTGGATCTTAGATCCATGGAGAGACTCTCTTTAGACCCATCCAGTCGCTGTGACATCAGCAGGGATCAGGCTGTTGATTGGCCGAAAGCTGAAATGGCCCAAAGTGCGTCCAAAGTCACCATTTTCCCTCAGATTAGACCCATAGAGATTTAGAATATTTGGCTGGGTATTTAGCAGTTGTTGTCTGTTTTCAAAATTTGTTTCATATTTAGGTCTAAGTAGGGAGTAGATATGTTTAAAAAGTTTTTTTTTTTCATAGTAGTTAGTTTCAATGACAGGAAAATGTCATGTTTTTTTCTTCTATCTAGGACGCTTGCTGTTTATGTAAGAGTAACAGACTCTTTGTTTTTTGGTTCCCATGACAGCAAATATAAATAGTTCTATGAGGAAACAGTACATTAGCTAGCAGCCTTTTCCTCAGTCCAGTCAAGAAAGTTGATTCAAATGGTTTCTTAACCTGACAGTTAGCATGTTAAGCAGTATGAACCAGGGCAAAGTACCAGGAATTGGTTCTCCATTCATTTTTCATGAATCGCTTACTTGAATGAGCTTCTAGCTGCACTAAACTCAACCTGGAATCTCAGTCTAGTGAGCTGTGATGTTAGCTACCACAGTGTTTCAGTCAGTTAAAAGGTAGCGAATCCTGGTCGTGCCAACATGACGTTGTGTCCTTGGGCAAGACACTTCACCCTACTGTCCTCAGGGGGAATGTCCCTGTACTTGCTGTAAGTCGCTCTGGATAAGAGCGTCTGATAAATGATGTAATGTTCATGTGAATGTTTCAGTGTCGTCTTTCCACTGCCTGAGAGCTCTGTGTTCCTGTTTTCGGACAGCAGAGCTGTCCCTCCCCCCCCCCCCCCCCCCCCCCCCCTCTTCATTATAATACAGGAAGTCAGGTTTCCTCGCAGCGTTGGCAGAGTGAGTCAGAGAGGGACGGAGGATTTTGGTGACTCGATTTCTTGGGAAGTGAAACGTGAAACGGCAAGAGGAAGTTTGTGGTACGACAGAGTTCTCTGAGGAGCCACTCTGATGGAGCGCTTGTTCTGTGTCCTGTGTCTCCAGCGAGGTGGAGTGGCTGGGGGAGGCTGGACTGTGGGGGAGGCAGAGGCTGGACTGTGGGGGAGGCTGGACTGTGGGGGAGGCTGGACTGTGGGGGAGGCTGGACTGTGGGGGAGGCAGAGGCTGGACTGTGGGGGAGGCAGAGGCTGGACTGTGGGGGAGGCTGGACTGTGGGGGAGGCGGAGGCTGGATTGTGGGGGAGGCTGGACTGTGGGGGAGGCAGAGGCTGGAGTGTGGGGGAGGCTGGACTGTGGGGAGGCAGAGGCTGGACTGTGGGGGAGGCTGGACTGTGGGGGAGGCAGAGGCTGGACTGTGGGGGAGGCTGGACTGTGGGGGAGGCAGAGGCTGGACTGTGGGGGAGGCTGGACTGTGGGGGAGGCAGAGGCTGGACTGTGGGGGAGGTAGAGGCTGGACTGTGGGTTTGTGCTCCCTGAGGTGGACTGTGGGCCCCTGAGGTGGACTGTGGGCCCTGAGGTGGACTGTGGGCCCCTGAGGTGGACTGTGGGTCCCTGAGGTGGACTGTGGGCCCCAGACCCCTCCTCAGACCCCTCCTTACTTTTGGCGGGCTGCTTTGTCAAGAGTGGCTTAACAAATCTCCTGGACTCTGGCAAACACACTCATTGACGTCCCCTCAGGCCTCACTACATACGTACACACACACACTCACTCACACACACACACACACACACACACACACACACACACACAGCTGGCCGTGGCTGGATAGCAGAGCTCCGTGTTTTCCAGCAGTCATTGTTCTCCTTCCTGCCCCTGCTGCACAGTGGAGGCAGGTGGCTGAGTGGTTAGGGAGTCAGCCTGGTGATCAGAAGGTCAACCTGAGGTCCTGGGGGAAGACACATCCCCTCATCCTCCCCAGGTCCCTCCTGGCTCTGTGCAGCTTCCCCTCTATCAGACCTGCTGTGTGGGGACGTGTGGGAAGGTGTGTCTGCTGCCCCCTCCCTCCCCCCACAGCAGTATCATGAGGAGTAGCTACAGTACCACTGGAAATAGAAGCCCCACCTCTCCCCACCTCCCCCATCATCATCCATCATCCACACTCCTCCATCTCATCAGATCAGTCCCCCTCTCGCTCCGTCTCCAGTTCATCCCTCTTCTCCTCGCTGGCCAGCTGCTGGATCGGGTTCGAACCCCAGAGATTCTCCTGTCCTCTTCTTTCATCATCGATACACACACACACACACACACACACACACAGGTTAGGCAAGTAGAATCTGTGTGCTGTGTGTGTGTGTGTGTGTGTGTGTGTGTGTGTGTTCATTGCTTCTTCATGGATGAAGGCAGATCTGAGACCGTCTGTCAGCTGTGTTCAACAGAAGAGCCAGTGTGTGTGTCTGTGTGTGTGTGTGTGTGTCTCTGTGTGTGTGTCTCATGCTCCAGGCTTATGTTGATGTGACAGACTGGTGTGTTGGTGTGTTGGGGTGTTGGTGTGTTGGTGTGTTAGTGTGTTAGTGTGCTGGTGTGTCAGTGTGTTAGTGTGTTGGTGTGTCAGTGTGTTAGTGTGTTAGTGTGTCAGTGTGTTAGTGTGTCAGTGTGTTAGTGTGTTAGTGTGTCAGTATGTTAGTGTGTCAGTGTGTTAGTGTGCTGGTGTATCAGTGTGTTAGTGTGTCAGTGTGTTAGTGTGCTGGTGTATCAGTGTGTTAGTGTGCTGGTGTGTTAGTGTGTCAGTGTGTTAGTGTGCTGGTGTATCAGTGTGTTAGTGTGCTGGTGTGTCAGTGTGTCAGTGTGTTAGTGTGTTAGTGTGTCAGTGCGTTAGTGTGTCAGTGTGTTAGTGTGTTAGTGTGTTAGTGTGTCAGTGTGTTAGTGTGTCAGTGTGTTAGTGTGCTGGTGTATCAGTGTGTTAGTGTGTCAGTGTGTTAGTGTGTCAGTGTGTCAGTGTGTTAGTGTGTTGGTGTGTCAGTGTGTTAGTGTGTTGGTGTGTCAGTGTGTTAGTGTGCTGGTGTGTCAGTGTGTTAGTGTGTTAGTGTGTCAGTGTGTCAGTGTGTTAGTGTGCTGGTGTGTCAGTGTGTTAGTGTGTCAGTGTGTTAGTGTGCTGGTGTGTCAGTGTGTTGGTGTGTCAGTGTGTTGGTGTGTCAGTGTGTTGGTGTGT
This sequence comes from Neosalanx taihuensis, assembly GCA_030340665.1. Taxonomy (NCBI): domain Eukaryota; kingdom Metazoa; phylum Chordata; class Actinopteri; order Osmeriformes; family Salangidae; genus Neosalanx; species Neosalanx taihuensis. The sequence continues at coordinate 9,808,698 of CM059307.1, forward strand.
CAGTGTGTTAGTGTGCTGGTGTGTCAGTGTGTTGTTGTGTCAGTGTGTTAGTGTGCTGGTGTGTCAGTGTGTTAGTGTGTCAGTGTGTTAGTGTGCTGGTGTGTCAGTGTGTTGGTGTGTCAGTGTATTGGTGTGTCAGTGTGTTAGTGTGCTGGTGTGTCAGTGTGTCAGTGTGCTGGTGTGTCAGTGTGTTAGTGTGTTAGTGTGTCAGTGTGTCAGTGTGCTGGTGTGTCAGTGTGTTAGTGTGTCAGTGTGTTAGTGTGCTGGTGTGTCAGTGTGTTAGTGTGTTAGTGTGTTAGTGTGTGTTGGTGTGTCAGTGTGTCAGTGTGTCAGTGTGTTAGTGTGCTGGTGTGTCAGTGTGTCAGTGTGCTGGTGTGTCAGTGTGTCAGTGTGTTAGTGTGCTGGTGTGTCAGTGTGTTGGTGTGTCAGTGTGTTAGTGTGTTAGTGTGTTAGTGTGTTGGTGTGTCAGTGTGTCAGTGTGCTGGTGTGTCAGTGTGTCAGTGTGCTGGTGTGTCAGTGTGTTAGTGTGCTGGTGTGTCAGTGTGTCAGTGTGCTGGTGTGTCAGTGTGTCAGTGTGCTGGTGTGTCAGTGTGTTAGTGTGCTGGTGTGCCTGGACCCTGCACTGCCATTCAGCT
>CM059307.1:9819332-9846832 GCA_030340665.1 Neosalanx taihuensis
GAGCAGCTAGCTAGCCCAGAGAAAATAATACGAGAATTAAGGTTTACCGCACATGTGTGATGTCTGACGAACTAATTCCAGTGTTACTGTATTTTGAGTCCTCGACCTGGACCTTCATCTAGCGTGTCTGTGTGTGTGCGTGCGCAGGTGGACACCACTAAGAAGACGTACCACACAGCCTGTAAGGAGGAGAAGCTGGCCACCAGCAGGGAGAACAACAGCAAGCTGGAGAACCAGAACAACCCTGAGCTGCAGAAGAAGCTGCAGGACAAGGTGGAGAAATGCCAGCAGGAGGTCACCAAGGTAGGGGTGTGTGTGTGTGTGTGTAGAGAAGACCCAGTGTGTGTGTAACTCCCCCCCCCCCCCCCCCCCCCCCCCCGGCCAGTCGAAGGAGCGATATGAGAAGTGTCTGCAGGAGCTGGACAAGCTGACCCCTCAGTACATGGAGAACATGGAGCAGGTGTTTGAGCAGTGGCAGCAGTTTGAAGACAAGCGCCTCTGCTTCTTCAAGGAGCTGCTGCTGGAGGTCAAGCAGCACCTGGACCTCTCCACCAATCACAAGTGAGGGGCCGGCACACCTCACACACCTCACAATCCAAACTTGTTCTCTACCTTTATCATGTACCTCTGTGATTGAATTGATAACTGACAAACCCCCACCCTGCTAGACCCCCACCCTGCTAGACCCCCACCCTGCTAGACCCCCACCCTGCTAGACCCCCAGGCTGGACTGGGCTGATGGTGACGTCTCTCCTCTCAGGTTCCAGACGATCTACCAGACGCTGGAAGACACCATCTCTGCCGCCGACGCTGAGGAGGACCTGAAGTGGTTCCGTTCCAACCATGGCCCAGGCATGCCCATGAACTGGCCCCAGTTTGAGGTACAGGGGGGGGGGGGGGGGACTGTGGGTTACCTGACATGGCAGCAAACAGGCCATGAGGGAGGTAGAGGGAGAGAGAGAGAGAACGAGAGAGGGAGGGAAAGAGGGTGAGGGTGGGAGAGAGAGAGGGTGAGGGAGGGAGAGAGGGTGAGCATGGGAGAGAGAGAGGGTGAGGGTGGGAGAAAGAGAGGGTGAGGGTGGGAGAGAGAGAGGGTGAGGGTGGGAGAGAGAGAGGGTGAGGGTGGGAGAGAGGGAGAGAGGGTGAGGGTGGGAGAGAGGGTGAGGGTGGGAGAAATGGTGAGGGTGGGAGAGAGAGAGGGTGAGGGTGGGAGAGAGAGAGGGTGAGGGTGGGAGAAAGAGAGGGTGAGGGTGGGAGAGAGAGAGGGTGAGGGTGGGAGAGAGAGAGGGTGAGGGTGGGAGGGAGAGGGTGAGGGTGGGAGGGAGAGAGAGAGGGTGAGGGTGGGAGGGAGAGAGAGAGGGTGAGGGTGGGAGAGAGGGAGAGAGGGTGAGGGTGGGAGAAATGGTGAGGGTGGGAGAGAGAGAGGGTGAGGGTGGGAAAGAGGTAAGTCATGTTAAGTCATGCATATGGGGAGATTTTGTGTTCTTTGGGAAACTGCAGCTGAGGAGATATTCTGTCTCTTCATAACGTCTTCCACTTCAGTGTTTAGCTGCTATCTGCTGGTATCTAGTGAAGGTTGAGGTAGTTTGAAGGGTTACGACTGATGGAACACACGAGACACTACTGTTCTCTCTCTCTTGACCAGGACACACACACACACGTATACATAGTCTCTCCAACGTGTGTACACACTCATGTACAGCACACATTGTGTACCCTGTGTGTGGTCTATATACAAATACACAAATACACACGTAGAACCTGTTTAACAAGTTTACCAAAAAAGCTGCTTCCGCACAGAATGTTTGCATATCCATGTCCTCCAGAAACCCTTCCAAACACAGCCTTCAGATCCCAGTCAGCCCCTTCCAAACACAGCCTTCAGATCCCAGTCAGCCCCTTCCAAACACAGCCTTCAGATCCCAGTCAGCCCCTTCCAAACACAGCCTTCAGATCCCAGTCAGCCCCTTCCAAACACAGCCTTCAGATCCCAGTCAGCCCCTTCCAAACACAGCCTTCAGATCCCAGTCAGCCCCTTCCAAACACAGCCTTCAGATCCCAGTCAGCCCCTTCCAAACACAGCCTTCAGATCCCAGTCAGCCCCTTCCAAACACAGCCTTCAGATCCCAGTCAGCCCCTTCCAAACACAGCCTTCAGATCCCAGTCAGCCCCTTCCAAACACAGCCTTCAGATCCCAGTCAGCTGTCACAGTCCTTTCTGCTCTTCTAAAACAGCCTCTAGTTCTACATGTTTCAGTCATGATATATAAAACTGAAATCCTTAAGACTAACACCTTTCTTTTTGGTACTGTTGGTTTTGTCCTGGCTAACACCACCCCCCTTTTTTGACAGACAGTGGCCTGCTCCAAATCCCGCCTCCATAAGAGAAGGTCCATTGTAGTGAGTTGTGCATGGATGGACTGTTCTATCACTGCGAGGTGTGGGGGGGGCTCACTCATGCAACTCTCAGTTTGTGCTTTGTGTGTGCGAGGCGTGCATTTCAAACTCTCAAACTCAGATTCACTCAAATTCCAACCGGCCCAATGAAGGGAACGCACGCTCACAAACACACACACACACACACGCGCAGCAAGGCTGTCAGTGACCAATGAGGTGGCACGCCCGCAGGCTTTGAGGCCGGATGGGTACATGCGTATTTCCTGTTCCCTCTGGCTCTCTTGATGCTCTCTCACGCCCCCCCCCCCCACGGTGACCTCGGTTCGACCTTTGCCTCTTGGCGCATCATGTAGGGACCCACACGACCTTGTCACATGACCTTGTCACATGACCTTGCCACGACGCCTTCTGAGTTCTGGCTACATTTACATCCAGAGAGGCTTACAGTAAGTACAGGGACATTCTCCCTGAGGACAGTAGGGTGAAGTGCCTTGCCCAAGGACACAACATCATGTTGTGTCATGAGGGCTACTGCCTCGTGACAGGGCTACTGCCTCTTGATAGGGCTACTGCCTCGTGACAGGGCTACTGCCTCGTGACAGGGCTACTGCCTCTTGATAGGGCTACTGCCTCGTGACAGGGCTACTGCCTCGTGACAGGGCTACTGCCTCCTGACAGGGCTACTGCCTCGTGACAGGGCTACTGCCTCGTGACAGGGCTGCTGCCTCGTGACAGGGCTACTGCCTCGTGACAGGGCTACTGCCTCGCCTCGCCTCGTGACAGGGCTACTGCCTCGTGACAGGGCTACTGCCTCATGACAGGGCTACTGCCTCATGACAGGGCTACTGCCTCCTGACAGGGCTACTGCCTCGTGACAGGGCTGCTGCCTCGTGACAGGGCTACTGCCTCCTGACAGGGCTACTGCCTCGTGACAGGGCTACTGCCTCGTGACAGGGCTGCTGCCTCGTGACAGGCCTACTGCCTTGTGACAGGGCTACTGCCTCGTGACAGGGCTACTGCCTGATGACAGGGCTACTGCCTTGTGACAGGGCTACTGCCTCGTGACAGGGCTACTGCCTCATGACAGGGCTACTGCCTCGCCTCGTGACAGGGCTACTGCCTCGTGACAGGGCTACTGCCTCCTGACAGGGCTACTGCCTTGTGACAGGGCTACTGCCTTGTGACAGGGCTACTGCCTCGTGACAGGGCTACTGCCTCATGACAGGGCTACTGCCTCGCCTCGCCTCGTGACAGGGCTACTGCCTCGTGACAGGGCTACTGCCTCCTGACAGGGCTACTGCCTTGTGACAGGGCTACTGCCTTGTGACAGGGCTACTGCCTCGTGACAGGGCTACTGCCTCATGACAGGGCTACTGCCTCGCCTCGCCTCGTGACAGGGCTACTGCCTGATGACAGGGCTACTGCCTCATGACAGGGCTACTGCCTCATGACAGGGCTACTGCCTCGTGACAGGGCTACTGCCTGATGACAGGGCTACTGCCTCGTGACAGGGCTACTGCCTTGTGACAGGGCTACTGCCTCGTGACAGGGCTACTGCCTCATGACAGGGCTACTGCCTCGCCTCGCCTCGTGACAGGGCTACTGCCTCATGACAGGGCTACTGCCTCCTGACAGGGCTACTGCCTCGTGACAGGGCTACTGCCTCGTGACAGGGCTACTGCCTGATGACAGGGCTACTGCCTCGTGACAGGGCTACTGCCTCATGACAGGGCTACTGCCTCGCCTCGTGACAGGGCTACTGCCTCGTGACAGGGCTACTGCCTCATGACAGGGCTACTGCCTCATGACAGGGCTACTGCCTCCTGACAGGGCTACTGCCTCCTGACAGGGCTACTGCCTCCTGACAGGGCTACTGCCTCGTGACAGGGCTACTGCCTCGTGACAGGGCTACTGCCTGATGACAGGGCTACTGCCTCGTGACAGGGCTACTGCCTCCTGACAGGGCTACTGCCTCGTGACAGGGCTACTGCCTGATGACAGGGCTACTGCCTCGTGACAGGGCTACTGCCTCGTGACAGGGCTACTGCCTCGTGACAGGGCTACTGCCTCGTGACAGGGCTACTGTCTCGTGACAGGGCTACTGCCTCATGACAGGGCTACTGCCTTGTGACAGGGCTACTGCCTCGCCTCGCCTCGTGACAGGGCTACTGCCTCGTGACAGGGCTACTGCCTCATGACAGGGCTACTGCCTCGTGACAGGGCTACTGCCTCGTGACAGGGCTACTGCCTCGTGACAGGGCTACTGCCTCATGACAGGGCTACTGCCTCATGACAGGACTAGCTCTACCGGATGTCCTCAGCGTTTGGTGAAGGTGTAAGATGTGGCTCTTCTTTGTCTCCTGTCTGCATGGTGATGGAACACACACACACACACCGAGCTGATAATATCCTCACTATGCTGTGATTCCACTGCCTGGTTGAAGCTTAAGAAGTATTTTGGTTAGAGATGGTGGCTGAATGTGGTTGCTTTCTAGAAGCATCCTTTTCTGGAATGTGTTCTTGGTGTGTGTGCAGTGCAGTGACCATGCCTGTACAGATGAGCATAACAAACCTGAAGGACACTTCTTAGTAGACTAAATTACTAATGAGCATGGTTTGTTTCTCTGTGTGTGTCTGTGTGTGTGTGTGCGCCTGTGTGTGTGTGTGTGACAGGACTGGTCCATAGACCTGAACCGCAGCCTGAGTCGTAGAGAGAAGAAGAAGCCCACAGATGGAGTCACTCTGACCGGCATCAGCCAGACTGGAGAGCAGCAGACTAAGAGCAGCAGCAGGTAACACACACACACACACAGGCATACACACACACACACACAGGCACACACACACACGCAAGCACCTGCACACACACACACACAAGCTCCTGTACATGCACACACAAGCTCCTGCACACACACACACACACACACACACACACACACACTCTTCTGCATGTGTACTGCATCATGCACAGACCCACCCTCTTGCTCTAGCCCTGCTCCAGTAAGCACACACTCCCACGCTGCATACAGACTGTAGACTGTTCTGGAAAGCTGCACCTCATATCAGCTACCCAGTGATCTAGAGGGCACACACACACACACACACAGAAAAACATCAAGACTAAATTAAATGGGCTAATGAAACAATGTTAACCCAAACACACACAAAAACACTGCCAAACTGATACAACTTAAACATCCTCATGCTTCCTGGATCCTAAAGTGGCCAGCCCCCCAGCCCCCCCCCCCAGTCAGGAATGCTTGGAGAACATTCCGTCGCAAACTTCGTCTGAAGGACGTCTCGCTCCGGAGCGGTTACCGCGACAACCTCAAACATTTGGCGGGGGGGGGGGGGACGGACGGACGGACGTTTCAGCAACTTTGACTCCCACCAGCTGAGCGGGCACCAAAATAAACGTGGAAATATGCTTCTGCTAAGCTAACCAGTTCAGTTAGCATCATCACCCAGCACACCTGGGCTTCCACTAGATCTGCCTACTGGAAGTTTAAAACCCCCCACTGGAAATGATCCTTTAACATGCCACCATTACAGACATGTTGATATTGGGAGTCAGGTGGCTGAGCGGTGAGGGCTACAAATGAGAAGGTCTCTGGTTCGAATCACGGCTGTGCCAACATGACGTTGTGTACTTGCAGTAAGTCGCTATGGATAAGAGCGTCTGCTAAATGATTAAATGGAATATATATAATTTTTTTGATACTATTGGCTCCTTCATTGTTGAGCCGGCACACATACAAATGTCATTCTAGAAATGGTTTGATAATATTTCTCCAAACGTCCGTAGTAGATCCGAGGTAACCGGGATTCTGGGAGTCAACTTGTGCGAGCGGAACATTCCCTGGAGCGGAGCCAGGTGGTTTGATGTTGTCAGGGTGGTTATCTTTCCAACCTCTTGCATTCCTCAGCAGTTTAGTAATTAACAGTGCCCCATGCGGAGCGAAGTGATTGGATGTTGCTCACCCTCCTACCGCAGTTCATAATCCAGGCATCAAGCCTGTGTGTGTGTTCCGGAAGGTTCCGGAAGGTTCCGGAAGGTTCCAGAGGGTGGAAACAAGTTCATCTGAGGAATGTGAGGAATGGAAACAAACTGCACCTTTGACCCCAGTAGGTTTGCGTTCCGTCAGCCAGCCACTCGGCTCACGTCACTGGGATGTTTGTCCGTCAGTCCTCCCCTCTGGCTGGGCGGAGTCTGTTTGTCCGTCAGTCCTCCCCTCCAGCTGGGCGGAGTCTGTTTGTCCGTCAGTCCTCCCCTCCGGCTGGGCGGAGTCTGTTTGTCCGTCAGTCCTCCCCTCCAGCTGGGCGGAGTCTGTTTGTCCGTCAGTCCTCCCCTCCGGCTGGGCGGAGTCTGTTTGTCCGTCAGTCCTCCCCTCCAGCTGGGCGGAGTCTGTTTGTCCGTCAGTCCTCCCTTCCAGCTGGGCGGAGTCTGTTTGTCCGTCAGTCCTCCCCTCCAGCTGGGCGGAGTCTGTTTGTCCGTCAGTCCTCCCCTCCAGCTGGGCGGAGTCTGTTTGTCCTATGCTCCATGATGCAGCTTCCTGCATCTACTTACAGATGAACGTCAAGCAGCACTAATCAATGCTTCATGCATTCATTTATCTCTTAGCCATAGTTTAACCTTCTTATCTTTCTTTCTGCATTCCAGTCCTTGCCTGTTTTCAAGCAAATTGACAGGTCACCTCCACTTTAACCCTTTATATGATATACGGTAGATATTAGGAATAGAGAGGGAAATCAGTAATAGAGCTTTGGCTGACAGCTATTGTATTTTGGACGGCTAACCTCTCAAATATTGACATCTCCTGAACGGTTTACATTTCGAGTTCCGTGTTTTGTTGGGAAACATCACTGAATTTGATAAGACAGGATTTCCTTGGTGTGTGTATGCAGCATAGGCCTATTGGTGCCAGGAAAACTAGTTCTGACTTGACTGCTTAGGGATGTTGAAAGACTTTCTCATACTACATTTTTGTGCAACGAAACTGATTTGCAGACATTGTGACAGCAAAAGTTGCATCACTCCCGAGAAAATGTTTGGTGTCGCAATTGATAGCGGGCAGGAGACTGTGTCAACTCTGAGAGCGCCATTGGGACTCTTATCTGTCAATAAAGACGTTCAGCGTTTGCCCACGGCAGACATGTGGCTGACTGATAACAAGTCCCCGTGCCTCAGGGCCAGTGCCAGTCCTGTTAACACGAGGTGGACACTGACCTGAGCACAGCCCAGTGTTGTGTCTTCTGGCTGTGGAGGTTCTTGGGTCATCCAGGAAGGCTGATTCTAGATCAGCTCCGACAGGACTTCTAGAACCATAACCATTTTAAGAAAATGACACTCTCAAGCCAGACTGGTCATTTCTAAACAACAAACCCCTTCCTTTGCAAGGGTGACTTTGGGAAAGCAGGTGGCTGAGTGGTTAGGGTGTCGGGCTAGTGATCAGAAGGTTGCCAGTTCGATTCCCGGCCAAGCCAACATGATGTTGTGTTATTGGCACCCTACTTCCCTCAGGGGAATGTCCCTGTACTTGCTGTAAGTCACTCTGGATAAGAGCGTCTGATAAATGACTTGATGTAAATGAACGTCAGAAGACAGATGTAGCTGAATGTGTTCTTCCCATGCTGGGAGCTTGTTTCCTGGGGAGAGGTTCCACTCATCATCTGTCATCTCTGCCCTAACACCGTCTGATGTCATCCTCCTTCATGTAGTCCTGATCAGTGACACTGTGTGAAGGATGCTAAGTGTGTCTTCATCCTGGACCAGGTGTTGTCAGTGTCGTCATCCTGATGTCTTGTTATCCCGTGTCAGAACTGAGGCTACCTGTTTACATGGTTCAACCCACTGAGATATAAAGAACCTAGTGCCCTAGGTCAAAAACATGCTGTGTTAGGGCAGCCATCTTGTTAAGGGGCTGAATTTCAACCCAAACGTCTGAATAAAACGAGAGAAAAACACATTTGGGCTCGTAGACTAAAATATCACTCCAATGTCTGAGGTTTGATCCTCTGGTACAGGCCCAGAACAGTGGTTTGTACTCACTGTGTGTGTGTGTGTCTGTGTGTGTGTCACCACCATTCTCTTCCCCGTGTCCCCGGTACCGTCAGCCTGACGGTGCCCCCTAGCACAGCGCCTGCGGGCTCCAACCCGTTTGAGGACGACGAGGACGAGGAGGAAGAGGAGGAGGAGGTCACCGTGCAGGAGAGGACGTTGGACAACGGCAGTCCTCTGCTTGTCAAAAAAGAGGAAGGGAAAATGTTGGTGAACAGGAGCCCCAGACTCCCAAAAGTGCCAAAAGCACTGTCCTCTCTCTGTCTCTCTGTCTCTGTCTGTCTGTCTCTCTGTCTCTCTCTCTCTCTCTCTGTCTGTCTCTCTTTCTCTCTCTGTCTGCCTCTCTCTGTCTCTGTCTCTTTATTGGGTGTTCAGTCTGCATGGTTAAGCACTCGGTGAACGAGCGCACCAGCCCAGTGTGTGTTCATCTGTGTGTGTGTGTGTGTCTGAATACATGCATGTCTGTTCCCTGTTGTGTGCTTTCAGTCCAACGTGTACATTGCAGTCAGAACTGATACAAGCAAGACCCTCGATCAGGGAAACCAATCAGATTTCTCTAGCCCAAATGTTTTATTTTCAATTCAAACAGAAACCAGATAGATACATTTGAGAATCGTAAAGTAGATCTCATGTCATTAAGGCAGCCAATCTGCCTAGAAAGAGAAAGGCCTGGAAACAGGTCTGACTGCAATACAGCTCCCCATGTTTGTGCCTGTGTTGGCGTGTGCTTGTTTCATATTGTCTCTGACTAGTAGCCAGTCCTGGACAGTATGTGTCTACCTCCCTCTGGTGGTTCGACGGTGGAAGTGCAGTCGTGCTTCTCTGGAACAGGCCAGCCTTGGTCTGACTTCCCTTGCTACTCTGTGTTTCCTCAGTGCCTCCATGCACACGTGTCGTTATTGCGTTGCCATGGCTTCCGTAGCGTGTTGTCTCAATGTGCCGTCCAAGCGACTCACCAAATCAATTAAGCCAAAATGGCTCCGGTGAAACCCCAGCTTGCACAACTCACAACAAAACATCCTAGTAGGGCATGTTTGTTCTCCTGATTTTCTGATTGGATGGAGAGAAGGGGGAAAGATGCCAGCTTGTGTGTGTCTGGGCGGGTTTACAAATGCTTTAGGACCGTTTGTGTGTTTCCAACTGTACTTTACTTGGTTTTGTTGTACGATAATCCTTCTCTAACTCTCTGACTTTTTGTTCCTGCTTCCTGCATGCTGGATCGTCCAATCGGTGTCTGAGACAGAAAAAGATTGACATGTTTTCCTCCTCTCCTGGGATCTGACTGGCTGTTTTTTTGGGCGTGTCTCTCCAGCGCCAGCAGCATGGAGAAGACGCAGGATTGGTCGGACGAGGAGACGGAGACGGGCGGGAATCCGTTTTCCGCGGACACCAACGGCGACGGGAACCCGTTTGAGGAGGGGCCGGCGTCCCCGGTGGTCTCCGTGCCGGTGCGGGCCCTGTACGACTACGAGGGCCAGGAGCAGGACGAGCTGAGCTTCAGAGCAGGTCTGTGGGGGCAGGAGGGGGAGGGAGGGGGGGAGACAGATCCAGATACCCCCATCCCCACCAGCTCTACCACTGAAACAGGCTAGAGATGGGGTTTAGCAAACTGGGGAGAGTCATGTGACGTGTAATGAGCAGATCTGAGTGAGCGAGGGATGTGGGGATCTCCACGAGAGAGACCCTTACTCACCCATCAACTCATCAAGTCAGTAGAATAAATAGGTTACAAAAATGTGCGGCCATGCAGGGTGGACGTTTGGCGATACCTTCCATTTAAAAAAAAGTTTTAGGAACAGAAATGTCATTTGCAGAACTTTGCTGAATCAGTTCTCAGTTAAATACATAATTCATGAACAACCTGTGCCTCTGCATGAAATACTGACAGTTTGTACATCAAGGTGGAGGAGTTTCAATGATCAAGTGTGCCCGTCGAGAACAAGGGGGAGTCAGTTCACACCCCCCAACTAACTGAAATGTGTTCTAACTCCATCTGTGGGCTGCGATGTCCGTCTGTATCCTACAGGGGAGGAGTTTGTCAAGGTAGGAAACGAGGACGACCAGGGTTGGTGCAAAGGCCGTCTGAAGGGAGGGCAGGTGGGTCTCTACCCGGCCAACTACGTCGAAGACATCCAGTAACGCCCGGATTCACAGGAAGAGGAGGACACGGATTAACAGAGGGGGGAGTAACTGGGTCTGGAGTGGGAGTTAGGCTACCCCCCCCCCCCCCCCCCACCTGTCACTATCACTCCCTTGCGGTAGAGACTGGACCTACAACTGCTTTGTTTAGGATCGGGGGCAGATGATTGGTTGCAGATTAACAACATCACCTCCAATAGCGTTGCTCTCTGGATTCATGACCTGGACATTGTGTTGGAAACATCCATTCAAGCTGTTACATAGCAAAAAGTGCTTTCATATCAGTTTTCCGTTAAAGTTACAATTGATTCATAAAACAAAAAAAGATAGACAGACCCACTTGCTTTGGTTGTTCTACGTTTCTGAAACCGGTTCCAACCAGAATTGCTTCCTTGATTTTTGATTTATTAGAGAAAATAGATGACGAATTGGTTAAGCCAATCAAAATTGTTCCTGTCCATAACTATACGCAGTATAACCATGTTTGGTGTGTAAAGTCAGACTGTGGAAACATTTCCTAAAATAGGGTGACTGCATATGGGTTGTCTCTTGGTTTCTAGTGTTTTTGGAATTACAGTTATTTACGTCAAATAGAATCATGTGTGAATACAAACTAAATTGGTCCTTAATCCAAAAAATGATAGGTGCCAATTCATCAACATGTAAAAACCCATCAAACTCCTACTTTTGAAGGGTCTGGTGAGTAGGTTTGGAGTAATGTTTAACCTTTTATGGTGAAGTTTAAGTGTCTAAAGCCAATTATTTTAATGACTCCCACCTGTTTTACAATTCAGCATCATGTTACTAGATGCTTACAGGTTCAATGCTTTGTTTTTAGTTGCCAGCTTGCCTTAACCCTCCACCTTAATCTGATTGTACGCTCACTGACTGTATCAGCTCACCTGTTGATTGTACTTGTTTGCAGATGATCTTCAGTATCTTTGATACTCACCTCACTGAATGAACTGTGCCTGATCCTGTACTTCGCTCCAGTCACTTCAGCTTCTCATAGTGGCCTATGCATCTTTGAATGTCATTTGTTTGTATTTAGTTTTTCGTAGTCTGAATGTTTTGGGGATAACAGGTTTGTCACTTGAATCTCAGAGCTTGTTCCAAGCTTGTACTGGATATCACATGCGAAGCTTTGGAGGAAAATTCTACAGCTTCCTTTTGAATACATTGTAAGGAGTTATGCTATAACAAAACAAAGCTAGTATGATCTTTCACATGTGAAAGATTGTCATGGGAGGAATTTTTGCATGTAAATAGAAAGATTTATGAACAAAGCATACAGGAGGTTTTCATGCAGTTTTAGTTACAAATTGATGACTGTTAATTTATAATACGCCTTAAGAGTTTTTGTTCTTTTTGCTTGTTGGACAAAGGCTGTGATTCTAAAAATCTATTTGTACAATAATTGAATGTTTTATGGCAAGTGTCATGCTGTTTTGTTACATTTGTAAATATCTCTCTTATTCTCCCTCTCATAGGGCCACATAAATAATTTACCAATTTATAAATGAGATGAAAATGTCATGTTATTTTTCTTAAAATTATTTTAGCAAGTATGGGAATTATTCATTCATGCATTAACACGAAGCAAATCCTTTCAACTACCAGTTTATCAACTATTTCACCAGAGGAAATGTTCTTGACATAAATGTATGCTACAAATGAACTTATGACAGTGTACTTACGGTTGATGTCCTTTAAATATGACCTTTATTAAATGCCTTTAGCCACTTGAGCAATAGAAAATGAGAAAAGTTTTGCCATGTGTTTCAGAATATGTTTTCAACGAGACAGAATATTTACTTACGCAATTTAGTTTGTAAATGTGGTCCAAAACAGGAAATAAAAATATATTAAAAACAAATATGAAAGATTCTAACAGCTGTTTTCTCAATAGTCCATTTTGTGATTACGTCGAATGTGAAATATACTTCATTACCCAGAGATCAATGCGCTACATTGACAGTGCTGACCAATCAGGAGCCAGAACAGATCTGTAGTCCTCTGACGTGTACAAACTGCCATGACTACAGAGTGAAGAGCTCGTGGTTCAGGGTATTAACGGTAATATCAGTGGATGATTCCAGGATCTTTACCTGACAGGTAAAGTCAACAGGTGGGAACATGTCTGACCCCAGTAAACAAGATATCTCTGCTATTTTTAAGCGGCTGCGTTCAATACCGACTAATAAGGTGAGTTTGTTTTCGTAATATCACCGTCGTAGTTAAAAACAAGGAAGTAGCTAGCGAGCATTTGACACGTAGCACTGTTCTGTTGGAGAAGAATCATGGTAGAACCATCACCTTAGAACAAGGAACCATGGTAGTACCATCACCTTAGAACTAGGAACCATACTAGAACCATCACCTTAGAACAAGGAACCATACTAGAACCATCACCTTAGAACTAGGAACCATGGTAGAACCATCACCTTAGAACAAGGAACCATACTAGAACCATCACCTTAGAACAAGGAACCATACTAGTACCATCACCTTAGAACAAGGAACCATGGTAGAACCATCACCTTAGAACAAGGAACAATGGTAGAACCATCACCTTAGAACTAGGAACCATGATAGTACCATCACCTTAGAACAAGGAACCATACTAGAACCATCACCTTAGAACAAGGAACCATGGTGGAACCATCACCTTAGAACTAGGAACCATACTAGAACCATCACCTTAGAACTAGGAACCATGGTAGAACCATCACCTTAGAACAAGGAACCATGGTGGAACCATCACCTTAGAACTAGGAACCATGGTAGAACCATCACCTTAGAACTAGGAACCATGCTAGTACCATCACCTTAGAACATAGAACTGGAGAACATTTCATCAGGGGATGTTTGTCTCCTGAATACACATTTTGCTGCTGTACGGTGGAAGTAGTTTTTGCCTGTGAAGTTAATATGATCTAGAATCTATACTCAAAGCTGTGTGTTGTTAATTGGAAAAGCAGCTGATATATTTGGCAAGGATGGCAAAGTTAGTGACTCAACACAGAGAGAGACCGCATGTCGGGTCAGTCAGGGTTTTACAGAAGATCAGAAACTATAACTATTTCAACTGATCGCCTCTAATGAAGCAGGGATCCACAGCACTGCAAACTGCACCAGCTGTTACATCCACAGCGATGCAAACTGCACCAGCTGTTAGATCCACAGCACTGCAAACTGCACCAGCTGTTAGATCCACAGTACTGTAAACTGCACCAGCTGTTAGATCCACAGCACTGCAAACTGCACCAGCTGTTAGATCCACAGCACTGCAAACTGCACCAGCTGTTGGATCCACAGCACTGTAAACTGCACCAGCTGTTAGATCCACAGCACTGCAAACTGCACCAGCTGTTAGATCCACAGCGATGCGAACTGCACCAGCTGTTAGATCCACAGCACTGCAAACTGCACCAGCTGTTAGATCCACAGCACTGCAAACTGCACCAGCTGTTAGATCCACAGCACTGGAAACTGCACCAGCTGTTAGATCCACAGCACTGCAAACTGCACCAGCTGTTAGATCCACAGCACTGGAAACTGCACCAGCTGTTAGATCCACAGCACTGCAAACTGCACCAGCTGTTAGATCCACAGCACTGCAAACTGCACCAGCTGTTAGATCCACAGCACTGGAAACTGCACCAGCTGTTAGATCCACAGCACTGCAAACTGCACCAGCTGTTAGATCCACAGCACTGCAAACTGCACCAGCTGTTAGATCCACAGCACTGCAAACTGCACCAGCTGTTAGGCTGTGGAGCTGACTCTGCAGTTCTGAGCACTTCTGTTATACTGAGGAACAACAGTGACAACAGGAACGTCAAATTAAAAGCTCAACTCTGTGTTATTCCTTCTGTGTTGATTAATCTGGAGTTATTTTGCACCTTCAGTCTTGATTGTATTACTTTGTGGATGTTGTTTATGATCTGCTCGGTCAATACTGTTGCTTATCTCCTTATGTCCCTGTGATATAAATAACATATTGGGGTAGGTAAATGTATTTATCCTACCTGGCTTATGTTCAGAAATGTATAAGTTCTAACTTTGTTTCGTCCAGGCCTGTTTTGATTGCTCAGCAAAGAATCCCAGCTGGGCCAGTATAACCTATGGAGTGTTCCTCTGTATAGACTGCTCAGGAACTCACAGATCCCTGGGCGTACATCTCACCTTCATCAGGTAGGTTCACACACACTGTTACATTGATAATGAACTCTCTCTTCTGGTGAGAGTTTGTGTGTTTGTGTGTGTTTGTGTGTGTTTGTGTGTGTTTTGTGTGTGTGTGTGTGTGTGTGTGTGTGTGTGTGTGTGTGTGTGTGTGTGTGTGTGTGTGTGTGTGTGTGTGTGTGTGTGTGTGTGTGTGTGTGTGTGTGTGTGTGTGTGTGTGTGTGTGTGTGTGTGTGTGTGTGTGTGTGTGTGTGTGTGTGTGTGTGTGTGTACATACACACACAAACACACGTACACACTTTTTCTTTCTATACGATATGTAGAAAGAATGAAAAAGTGACTTATATTTTGCTATGCCAGTTAGTTTGTATCTCTACATAGATGCTAATTGAGTTCAATTTGTTTGTCTCTGTTCTGGGCTGAAACTAGTTTTTGTGTTGCAGGTCAACTGAGCTGGACTTCAACTGGTCCTGGTACCAGCTGCGCAGCATGCAAGTGGGAGGGAACGCCAGCGCGGTGAGCAGGGTTTGAAACAGGCAGCTCACATCCTGCTGTCATCAGGACTGTTTCCTGACCCATTTGACACCAGAGGAGGGTCTGGGGTTTATAAGGCCTGTAAGTTAGGCTGGTCTCTGGTGGACCACTGGAAAACTGAAGGATTCAGTTGTTTTTCCGGTTTCTTCTTTTCCATTGGAGTTTGAGCCCATCCAAAAGGTGGAAACATAAATGTTTGCTTGGAAGGGTGGAGACATGAGCACTTCCTGTGTGTGACTGACTAGGATGTGGGAGGTTCTTGACACCTTGACCAGGAACTGGGGCTGAGGTCATAGGTCAAGCTGTGGGATGTGTGATTGAAAGCATGACCCATTGCTTCATCACTGCTTTTTCAAGATATCCTAATTTTGCAGCATTGAAAGGGTCCATACCCAAAAACCAGTTTCAACACTGTTTAACCAATTGAAACACTTCATGGATGTACTCATAAGGCTTGGTATTTACACTTCTTTACTTAGCAGACACTTTTATCCAAAGCAACTTCCAAGAGAGAGCTTTAAAAAGAGCTTCGGTCACTGATTATAACAACATGATAGACCCCAAACATTGCAGGTAGTCAGATTATGAAACATACATCATGTGAAACCAAACAAGTGCCAAAGGGAAGAACCACCAGAGTATTCAGTTTAACAAGTTACAATTATTAATATTATGGTATGGCATGGCACCATACCAACCCTGTAAGAAGGAACAGTATTTTTATCCTCCTAAATGTCTCATTAAACTCCAATAGCTCTGACACAGCTGCCCTACGACAGTCCTGTAACCTCCGTCTGGTCCCCTGCTGTACTCTCTCCCAGATGGCGTTTTTTGCCCAGCACGGCTGCACATCCAGCGCCGCCAACACCAAGTACAACAGCCGGGCCGCTCAGCTGTACAGGGAGAAGATCAAGACCCTCGCCACGCAGGCCACCCGGCGCAACGGCACAGAGGTACATATCAAACAGTCCCAAT
The DNA here is from genome assembly GCA_030340665.1 of Neosalanx taihuensis. Taxonomy (NCBI): domain Eukaryota; kingdom Metazoa; phylum Chordata; class Actinopteri; order Osmeriformes; family Salangidae; genus Neosalanx; species Neosalanx taihuensis. The sequence continues at coordinate 9,835,620 of CM059307.1, forward strand.
CCATCTTGAGTGGTAACCAGGTGTAGCATTTTGGGCTAAGCTAATCGTCCCTCTACTGTATATCATCCCCCCTCTGCTTGTTTTGTTCGTGTTGTAGTTGTGGTTGGACTCCCAAGCCCCCCTGTCTCCTACCTCACCTGTCGACAAGCAGGAGGATTTCTTCAGTCTGCATATACAGGTGTGTGTGGACAGTATGGGTAATACACTCTTTAGATATGAGTGTCAAACGTCTTGGTTATACTATTTAATGGTCTTCTCTGTGGGATAATGGGGCGCCTGCCCCCAGATGCACCTCTGTGTTGATGCAGTGGTTTGTGTTGTCAGGCTCCTCCTAAAGAGTTGGTGTCTGCTGGTATGAACCTCAGTTCCACCCTGACTCCTGAGGCAACATCCTCCAAGGACCAGGTCAAGGACACCAACGGTACGTCACCCCCCTGGACCCACCCTGACACTCCCTGGACCCACCCTGACACCCCCTGACACCCCCTGGACCCACCCTGACACCCCCTGAACCCACCCTGACACCCCCTGAACCACCCTGACACCCCCTGACACCCCCTGGACCCACCCTGACACCCCCTGAACCCACCCTGACACCCCCTGAACCACCCTGACACCCCCTGACACCCCCTGGACCCACCCTGACACCCCCTGAACCCACCCTGACACCCCCTGAACCACCCTGACACCCCCTGGACCCACCCTGACACCCCCTGAACCCACCCTGACCCACCCTGACACCCCTTGGACCCACCCTGACACCCCCTGAACCACCCTGACACCCCCTGAACCCACCCTGACACCCCCTGAACCACCCTGACACCCCCTGGACCCACCCTGACACCCCCTGAACCCACCCTGACACACACAGACACCCCATATCACGCAGATGTTGGCTAACAGACCCCACATACTACCACACCACTCTCACCTGTGCAAACACACACTCACCCTCAAAGACACACAACGTTCTGTGGACAAACACACATGCTGGCTGGATCAGCACCACACCCCTGTGTCCAAACACACACACACACACACAACTGTGTATCTGAAGCTCCATGGTCATCCTCCTCCTGTGTCTCCCAGGGAATTCAGAGGAGGGCCCAAGTGTGGATGTGCTAAGTGTGTCCCCTAAAGCCACCGTAGGTAAGGTTTAGTCTTTACCCTCAAGGTGAAGGTCTTCAGGTTCAGGGACTTCAGAATAAAAGCTGCTCTTTATCTCCCTCCCAGATCCCTCATCTATGTTAAAGAAGAAACCAGCAGCCGGGAAAAAAAACGTACGCAATCTGACGGTGTTGTTAGCATTCAGAACGTGGATTTGGTATGAATCTGTTTAGCATGAGTTTGATTTGAGGTGTGTGTGTGTGTGTTTTAAAGCTGGGCTCTAAGAAGGGGGGTCTAGGAGCCCAGAAGGTTAGCAGTCAGAGCTTCTCTGAGCTGGAGAAGAAGGCTCAAGCTGTGGACAAACTGCGTGAGGTGGACAGCAGCACCGCCAAGAAGAGCAGCCCTCAACCAGAAGAACCCATGTGAGCCTCTTCTTCACCTCTCATTTGCTGCCGAGCCTTCATTCATTTGATTGGCTGTTGGGCATGCTGCTGCGTCTGTGTCCCCTCCTTACTCCTTCTCACACTCTCCTGTTTCCTCCTTCCTACTCTAAACCGCCTTATGAATCAGACTAACGTTAAAAGGTACCTCAAGCTCGGAAAGTCACTTTTTTTAATGCTTCACTTCCTGAACTCCCCATTATCTCTCTTTTCTCAGCGCTTCCTCTCTCCGTCTGGCCTACAAGGACCTGGAGGAGCAGAGGAAGAGGGGGGAGGAGAAGATGAAGGGAATGGAGGGGAAGAAGAAGGAGCAGGCAGAGCGGCTGGGCATGGGCCTGGGAAGCAGGAGGTAGGAGGAGGAGGAGGAGGAGAGATGGATTTGATTATTGTAATGGCGATGACTTTGGAATATCTGTTGTGGGAGAACAGTGTTGCTACACATGAGCCCTAAAACAGCGTTTACATTCCAAAGCGTCTCTTTTAGCCGTTCATTTCCCTCCTTTGTGTGTTTTCTTCCTGTTTGTCCTTGCTCCCCCCTCCAGTGGCGTGTCTCACTCTGTGATGTCAGACATGCACATCATCGAGCAGGAGAGCCCAGCAGGGGCCAAGGCCCCCAAAGCCAAGAAGTTCATCGATGAAGAGGAGAGCGAGGGCTTCGCTTCCAGGTGTGACCATGACGCCCTGCCCTTCATCGCACAGCGCTTCATCCAGACTCCTGACCTCCTTCCTAGCTAAGCTGTTCTGCTGTCCATTACCAAGTCTTCAGTTGGTTAGTTGTAAAAGGGGTTTTTAGTTTTATTGATCAGATGAGAGCTGTCAGAAGGATGGGAGGACACACGACACTGAAAAGAGTTCACTTCCTTTATTAACAAGAGCTCTGATCATGTGACCTCACACAACAGATTGGTTGGCTTGAGTGAAAACACAGTTCTTTCTATGCATGCCTCTATACTGCACAGACTGAGTCAAATACAGTGGTACACAGAACGATTCCTTTCATGATCAGCATAGCCAGCAGGACAATAAGACATCAGGTGAGGAAGTTGTAACCTACAGAAAAATGCATGTACTGGTCATTTCCTGTCTCTTAGACTTGACCTCTCTGTATTCATGTCACCCAGTCTCTCTCTGTTGACCTCTTGACCTTAGCTAGGTGACACTCTCTTGATAGGAATCAGGTTTTCAGTTCCTTATTTGACCTTTCTATGTCATTGAATCCGTCTGTCTGGTTGAGTCATTACACAGATGAGTGAGTGTTCTGTGCTGTGCTAGAACAATGTCCAGGTTCGATGAGCAGACCGAGACCTCGGACAAGTTCTTCTCCCAGTGGGGCGATGCTGGGGAGGGAGGCTGGAGGAAGGAGAGCACCCAAGCAGAGCCAGACTTCTACCTGAGCGCCATGACCTCATTGGACGACAGGTAGGAGGTCGCCAGCCAATCACCAGGCCCACAGCTGGTGGAGTCATGTGGTTTTACCACCCTCTCACTGCAGCATGAAGCATTAGCATGTCATGTATTGCTTATGTATTGTCATGTCATGTATTGCTTATGTATTGTCATGTCATGTCATGTATTGCTTATGTATTGTCATGTCATGTATTGCTTATGTATTGTCATGTATTGCTTATGTATTGTCATGTCATGTATTGCTTATGTATTGTCATGTCATGTATTGCTTACGTATTGTCATGTCATGTCATGTATTGCTTACATATTGTCATGTCATGTCATGTATTGTCATGTCATGTCATGTATTGCTTATGTATTGTTTTTCTGTTACCAGGTTGCATCAGTTCTTGTTCATTCGTTTGGTTTCAAGCTGGATTCTTCTTTGAAGCATTTTCTAGATCTGATTTGATAAGACATGTTTTCTGTGCATCCATTCTAAACCTTTTCCTTTCTCCCTCCACACACACACTCACACACACACACACACACACACACACACACACACAGGACTACGTCCAGAAGGAAACCAGAACCAGCCCCCATCACAGACTTGGGCGAAGCCCGGAAAAAGTTTGGTGATGTGAAGGCCATCTCCTCTGACATGTACTTCGGCAAGCAGGAGGAGTCAGATGTGAGTGCTCCCTGTTTGGTCGTTCTACTTAGCTGCTCCATAGTGACTCATCTCAGACCCCTCACTTAGAATGACATTCTGCAGCTCTGCACTGCTGGTTCACTTCTGAAGCTTTCTTAAATTAGGGCCGTCATTTTCTCTAAAAGGTGCAGGAGACAGGTTGTCCAACATGTCTTCAGTTTTCTAAACTCACACATGCTCCTGTTGTTCTCAGTACGAAGCTAAGACCAGGCTGGAGAGGCTGTCTGGGAACTCATCCATCAGCTCGGCCGACCTGTTCGATGACCCCAAGAAACAGCCTGGTAAGAGCTTCCTGTGTGCCTTACGGGAACAGCATGTATCTCAGCCTGGCCAGCAGCAGGACCTGACACAGCTGTGTTGTCTCTCTCTCTCTCTGGTCTCTCCAGCCGGCTCGTACCGCCTGACCAATGTGCTCCCCAACGCCCCCGACATGTCCCAGCTGAAGCTGGGGGTCCGGAGTGTAGCTGGCAGGCTGTCTGTCATGGCCAGCGGAGTGGTCTCCTCCATCCAGGTGGGCAGGATCACTCAGATAAGCCAGCGTTAAGACTGTGAATAAGGCAGCATTAAGACTGTGAATAAGGCAGCGTTACGACTGTGAATAAGGCAGCGTTAAGACTGTGAATAAGGCAGCGTTAAGACTGTGAATAAGGCAGCGTTAAGACTGTGAATAAGGCAGCGTTAAGACTGTGAATAAGGCAGCGTTAAGACTGTGAATAAGGCAGCGTCAAGACTGAATAAGGCAGCGTTACGACTGTGAATAAGGCAGCGTTAAGACTGTGAATAAGGCAGCGTTAAGACTGTGAATAAGGCAGCGTTAAGACTGTGAATAAGGCAGCGTTAAGACTGTGAATAAGCCAGCGTTAAGACTGTGAATAAGGCAGCGTTAAGACTGTAAATAAGGCAGCGTCAAGATTGTGAATAAGGCAGCGTTAAGACTGTGAATAAGGCAGCGTCAAGATTGTGAATAAGGCAGCGTTAAGACTGTGAATAAGGCAGCGTTAAGACTGTGAATAAGGCAGTGTTAAGACTGTGAATAAGGCAGCGTTAAGACTGTGAATAAGGCAGCGTTAAGACTGTGAATAAGGCAGCGTCAAGACTGTGAATAAGGCAGCGTTAAGACTGTGAATAAGGCAGCGTTAAGACTGTGAATAAGGCAGCGTTAAGACTGTGAATAAGGCAGCGTTAAGACTGTGAATAAGGCAGCGCTAAGACTGTGAATAAGGCAGCGCTAAGACTGTGAATAAGGCAGCGTTAAGACTGTGAATAAGGCAGCGCTAAGACTGTGAATAAGGCAGCGTTAAGACTGTGAATAAGGCAGCGTTAAGACTGTGAATAAGGCAGCGCTAAGACTGTGAATAAGGCAGCGTTAAGACTGTGAATAAGGCAGTGTTAAGACTGTGAATAAGGCAGCGTTAAGACTGTGAATAAGGCAGCGTTAAGACTGTGAATAAGGCAGCGCTAAGACTGTGAATAAGGCAGCGTTAAGACTGTGAATAAGGCAGCGTTAAGACTGTGAATAAGGCAGCGTTACGACTGTGAATAAGGCAGCGTTAAGACTGTAAATAAGCCAGCGTTAAGACTGTGAATAAGGCAGCGTTAAGACTGTGAATAAGGCAGCGCTAAGACTGTGAATAAGGCAGCGTTAAGACTGTGAATAAGGCAGCGTTAAGACTGTGAATAAGGCAGCGTTACGACTGTGAATAAGGCAGCGTTAAGACTGTAAATAAGCCAGCGTTAAGACTGTGAATAAGGCAGCGTTAAGACTGTGAATAAGGCAGCGTTAAGACTGTAAATAAGCCAGCGTTAAGACTGTGAATAAGGCAGCGTTAAGACTGTGAATAAGGCAGCGTTACGACTGTGAATAAGGCAGCGTTAAGACTGTGAATAAGGCAGCGCTAAGACTGTGAATAAGGCAGCGTTAAGACTGTGAATAAGGCAGCGCTAAGACTGTGAATAAGGCAGCGTTAAGACTGTGAATAAGGCAGCGTTAAGACTGTGAATAAGGCAGCGTTAAGACTGTGAATAAGGCAGCGTTAAGACTGTGAATAAGGCAGCGCTAAGACTGTGAATAAGGCAGCGTTAAGACTGTGAATAAGGCAGCGTTAAGACTGTGAATAAGGCAGCGTTAAGACTGTGAATAAGGCAGCGTTACGACTGTGAATAAGGCAGCGCTAAGACTGTGAATAAGGCAGCGCTAAGACTGTGAATAAGGCAGCGTTAAGACTGTGAATAAGGCAGCGCTAAGACTGTGAATAAGGCAGCGTTAAGACTGTAAATAAGGCAGCGCTAAGACTGTGAATAAGGCAGCGTTAAGACTGTAAATAAGGCAGCGCTAAGACTGTAAATAAGGCAGCGTTAAGACTGTAAATAAGGCAGCGTTAAGACTGTGAATAAGGCAGCGTTAAGACTGTGAATAAGGCAGCGTTAAGACTGTGAATAAGGCAGCGTTAAGACTGTGAATAAGGCAGCGTTAAGACTGTGAATAAGGCAGCGTTAAGACTGTGAATAAGGCAGCGTTAAGACTGTTAAAGAGCCAAATTGTGTTGGGTCAGCTCACCATACCGTTGAATTTCACAATGCACCGAAAATATGTCACTGTTAATTAATGCCAGTACCAGCACACTGTCTAGCAGTATTATCCATCTGTCTGTTGACTTTCTTCCAGGACCACTACAGCACCTGAAGTCCAGGGAGAAACACAGCCTGTGGAACATCCTTTTTGGAGGGGGCTGGGGATGGGGGGGATGGGGGGGGATGGGGGGGGATGGGGGGGATGGGGGGGGGCACTTGCGCAGATGAAGTATGAAGACCCATGCACATACCAAAGGCTGCCATGGAGGAGAAGACTTGTAGCCTCTGAAGGAGGGAGAAGTTTAGGATTTAGTCATGTGTAAATACAACCGCTTTTTGAATGAAAGGAGTGTCATTATGTCATGGAACCCTCAAGAAACCGACGGGGGGGTCTATGCTGGGAGGGTTTTCTGTATATTGAATTTGGCTGTGTGAAGTAATTGCTCTGGCACCGTATTATTTGGAATACATTTGGAAGCCTATTTCATTTTTGCTGTCAACTTGCGACATTCAAATCTTGTTAAACACAGTTAGATTAGTGGTGATTGGGAGGGTGTTTTCTTCCCCCGCCCCCCCCTGCCCCCCCTGCCCCTTTCCCTCATACTGGTGATTTTAAAGGTCATGTTGAAACATTAGACTACTATTTATGTTTCTTGTTATGCTTGTTCTCTTGCTCAGCCTGTTCTATTGGTCTAGCCTCTGGCTCATAACTAAGTGACACTGATTGAGGCACTTTAAAACACTAACAGAATACAGTGGGTGTGTGACTCAATGTGAACTTGTCCAGCAAGCAGAGCTGAGCTAAACAGGAAGTGGGTGGATGTAGTTGTTGGTGGTCTGGGTGGATTGGTAGACTGGAGCCCAGCACCAGTCTGGGTCAGTGTGTAGCGGCCTAGTTAGCTGCTCAATATCACCTCAGAACCCTCACTATTGAGGAAGTCAGGAACTGGAATTTATTGGTCCCATTCTGAATGTGAGCACACATCCCTTTCATTACTTTGAAAGTGCCCTTATTGTCCTCAAAGTGCACTTACGATTACAAACACAGGACCAATATGGCGACGCTTGAAGAAGGCCGGCCTTATTTTTCCAGAGAGAAAAATGTTGAATCCTGAAGGGGGGGGGGGGCAGGGGTTAACTGGGTGTGTTGGAACTGCACGAAGTGAGATGTGTTCTGCTTGTTTTCTAAATTGCTCACATTATACTGAGGGGGACTAATTGATTAGAGTTCTTGTATTTTTCCAATGAACGTGACACGGACACCACTTTGAATAATAACACTAATCAGATGGTAAATTGAATTGGTTAGGCTGCTGCAAGGAAGTCATTGGTCAATTATTATATGTCATTTTTTTGCTAGGAGTGACAAAAGGTGAGGGCTGCACTAGATTAATATTGAATGGGTGTCACAACTACTGCACTACTTCATATTGGGATGTGACCTTACATTTGGGCACTATGTCATGCATTGCAGGAAGGACGGTGGATTTACTTTCATGAAAGTGTTTTGTTTTTCTTTTTTTGCGGTGGATTTACATTTGAGTGGTAGATGGCTGTAATGTAGTAACTGTCTTATTGCAAGAGGGAAGTATTTGTAACTGATAGTGCCCAATCCCAAATCGAGTCTTACTCCGTTCTTTAAGCAGAGTTTCAAATCAGAGAGTAATGGTGGGGGGGGGGGGTTGAATACCTTCTGTAAATGCACAGGGTTTTGGTTTGAAACATCAGGTTTAGGTTTGAGTTCTACACAAGGTTATAAGACACTGCCCAGTTATGTCTTTCATAACATCATCACAGACTTTTGGAGTCTGGATCACATAAAAGATGAAGACACAAATTTCAGAATAATCTTTTTCGCATTTTATTTATGCCTTAATCCAAAGAGTTGCATTGTAGCTTGTTTGCCCTAGAAACAGACATGGCTGAGTCATGCAGGTGTCTGTTGATGTGTTGGTGTTGATGTGCACATCCTTTGAGGTGGGGGAGGTGTTGGTGTGCACATCCTTTGCAGTGGGGGTGTTGATGTGCACATCCTTTGCAGTGGGGGAGGTGTTGGTGTGCACATCATTTGCAGTGGGGGAGGTGTTGGTGTGCACATCCTTTGAGGTGGGGAGGTGTTGATGTGCACATCCTTTAAGGTGGGGAGGTGTTGATGTGCACATCCTTTGCAGTGGGGGAGGTGTTGGTCTGCACATCCTTTGCAGTGGGGGAGGTGTTGCTGTGCACATCCTTTGCAGTGGGGGAGGTGTTGCTGTGCACATCCTTTGCAGTGGGGGGGGGTGTTGGTCTGCACATCCTTTGCAGTGGGGGAGGTGTTGCTGTGCACATCCTTTGCAGTGGGGGAGGTGTTGCTGTGCACATCCTTTGCAGTGGGGGAGGTGTTGGTGTGCACATCCTTTAAGGTGGGGAGGTGTTGATGTGCACATCCTTTGCAGTGGGGGTATTGATGTGCACATCCTTTGCAGTGGGGGTGTTGGTGTGCACATCTTTTGCAGCTGCTTTGTGTTAGTTTTTAGTTGTTTTTTTTCCATATTATTTACCATAATGCTCCCATGAACATGAGTTACAGTCGATTCGGGTCATTGTGATGCTATTGTTTTGTATAGAACTATTAAAAGATATATTATAAGTAATGTTGATTTTGCATGGCCCTTCAGCTGTGTATCCTGACTTGATCTACATTGTAATATCTCTAAATACTTGGCAAGTTTACATTGAGAGCTCACGTTTACCAGAACATGAGGATTATATGAATATATGCTTTAGTAGAAAACATTTTTATAAAATGATGTAGAAAATGTATGACATATATTATTATTTGTACACTGTTATGCTTTCTGTAGTTCAAATGCGGGTAATGTCATTTGTGAAAATAAATGCCAAATAAACTTCCTTAGACCTTCATTAATTGTCTGTGGATTTGAATATGTGAAATTTTTTTCTATGAATTACTGCTAATGCTGTACTTACTAACAGCAGTACAAGATGAGTGATTTGACACTTCATTCTTAGAATGGGCACTAGATGTTTGTCATTGTTATGGGAGAGGCTGCCATGACAATGCTGAGGTGTCTGACAGAGGCTTCTTCATTCCTAGTTTTGATGCTTGGCTCAGCCAGATGGTCTTGATGTACCACAGTACTCTTGCATGGTAACTTCATCACATCTCTTATGATGATGTTCTGCACATTGATCTCAAGGTTAGACTTAGACTGTAAACCTGTCGTGCTTGTTAGCAGGTACGACCATCATAGCATAAGTATGATGAACAGACGATAATGGGGCTGCTTACTCTGCATGCTGAAGAAAAAGAAGTTAAACTGATCACACCAAGGGCCGGTTCTACCAATAAAATGATTGTATTTGGTAGAACCTGAAGTTATCTCGTTAGTGGCAAACCTTTAGTCGTAGTACAGGCCCCTAGAGTGAGGTGATGATGATGTTGTGGTCAAGGGCGTGGGTTTGCAAAGGGTCCATAGGGACTACTCACAACTTAAGTTTGGGAAATTCACAATTGTCCATCCCAATATTTAGTAAATTAAAAAAAAAATATTTAGCACAACATATTTGAAAAGTCATTCGTATTATAATCTATACTATGTTCGTCACCCAGAAAGTGAAAAATACATTTCTAAGTTAAACAATGTGCTCTCGAGCCTGTTAGACAAGATGGCGTCATTTAATTGTCTGAAGCCAGAAATACGTAGAAAATCATGACTTGCCAGAAATAGGACGCTAGTCTGAACTACCTAAACTAGTAAATGCGTCAGGAAATAATAAAGCCTCATGTAAGTATTTCGTTTGGTCTCAGCATTTATATTTTTGACCCCCCACAGGGCTACAGATTCAGATTCAGATTACTTTATTGATCCCGAGGGAAACTCCTTTGTATCAACGGCACACAGTCTCTCAAAGCACACAAGGGTAAGGGTGTGAGGTAAAAGGGTGAAATGTTGACCTGCTAAATGCCTTCCTTAATGTCTGATCTGTGTTAGCCAGCTAACAGACTCAGTCTGAAGAGTCAGGATGGCCGAGCGGTCTAAGGCGCTGCGTTCAGGTCGCAGTCTCTCCTGGAGGCGTGGGTTCGAATTCCACTTCTAACAACTCTGCAGTGTCCCCTTAGGATGCGAGTGTTTTGATCCTTTGCGTTTGAAAGTGACACCGTCTTTTTCAGTTGGCCCTGCGCTTTTGCCACTGTGTTGTGCTGGTGTTTCATGCACCCGGGCCGAAAAGGCTCAGTTGGGAGAGCGTTAGACTGAAGATCTAAAGGTCCCTGGTTCGATCCCGGGTTTCGGCAAAGCCCCTGGTGTTTTTCTGATAGCGGTTGCGCTCAGTGTGATGCCTTTTTGTAGTTATGTGGAGACCGTGAACCAGCACTCACACACCACCAAGGAGCGGAAGCCTTACCGCACTTGGAATGCTCGTCCGTGGCCGCACCGTTGGGGCAGTGAGCGGTGTTGCCTGTGAAAAAAATGTCTAATGGGTGTTAGCCAGCTAACAGACTCAGTCTGAAGAGTCAGGATGGCTGCGCGGTCTAAGGCGCTGCGTTCAGGTCGCAGTCTCTCCTGGAGGCGTGGGTTCGAATCCCACTTCTGACAGCAGGGCTCTTTTGGGTAGACAGCTTTGATCCATTTGCGTTCACCCATGGCACGGCCTTTCTCAGTTGGCCTCGCACTCTTGCCGCCGTTTTGTTGACCTGGGCCGAAACGGCTCAGTTGGGGAGGCGTTAGACTGAACATCTAAACGTCACCCCTTTGGTCCAGGAACCTGGGTTTTCCCTCGACTACGCAAGCTTTTCCTATCTGTTTACTGTAGTCGTGGCCGAGTGGTTAAGGCGATGGACTAGAAATCCATTGGGGTCTCCCCGCGCAGGTTCGAATCCTGCCGACTACGCAAGCTTTTCCTGTCTGGATAGAGTTTCGCCGTCATTTGCAAGCGGCAGGGGTTGACTGAGGCTGCTCTGGGTTTGAGTCGTTGTATCTTGAAAAAGACAA
>CM059307.1:9891832-9916832 GCA_030340665.1 Neosalanx taihuensis
AAATGTCTACGTGGCTGCTGGTCTGGTCAGATTCCTCAAACTCAGGACCAAGGCAGTTGATTCGGTCAGTGATGAAGATTAAGACTGTATTGTTGTAAGTTAATCATCTTCATTACTTATGTACGGAGGTGTATCCAGCAGAAGTGATTATGACTTTTATTTGAGTTTCTGTCTTTAGAAAGTTTTCCTAAATCTAGACTGTTCTGGGGGGTTCGCCGTCGAAACACTGATTTCCATGACCGAAGGAGCTGAACCACTGTTGCTTTGTACCAATATGCCTAATAACGAAGTCAAGCAAAGAAAGAAGACTGAAAAACTAAACGAAGAGTCGTCAAATAAGCCAAACATCTGCGAAAATGAAGCGAAAACAGTGGAAACGAAAGAAGTTGTCCGTTTAGATCTACGTAAAACTTCGTGTTTCTCCGTGGATCTAAGAACGACTGCGTGTCTGCTGTCTGTGATGGTGTGTGCTTCTTTAACCTGGTAAGACTACATATCAGGATATTACTACATGTTAGAGTGGTCTTTCCCCTGAAACATTTGATACAGGAGCATGTTTGTTACAGGGTGGTGTTGAAACAGAATGAAAAGCTAACCGACGTGGAGGAGAAATACAAGCACTTGTATGGGAAGACTACAAGTCTCCTGGAAATGGAGGAGGAAGTTCTCAAGGTGTCTAAAAAGGTAACTTGGCCTGTAGCTTGAAGAGAACAGGCTTCTGCTATACAGAGAGGCTGGGTGCTTTTTAACAGGCATGGGTGTTGTGTGTAGCTGTGTCTCCAAGTTCTAATGATCTTGCATGGCATATTTTGTCAAGGCTATCATGTACTTGTTTCCAGCGATACACAGTTGTGCATGGGGTGCTTGCATTTCACGTGTTTGTATTTAAATGTGAAAACGGGAAGCACTGCTAGCCACAACAGAAACGGCCCTCCCTGTTTTGTGTTGCGGGTGCAGCTTGCCACTTCTGAGGACGAACTCCAGGGGGCGCTCTCCACTGCGTCAGTGGCAACACGGCTCCAGCAGGACATCTTTTCCCTCCACGCCGCCATCGCTGCCATGCAAGCGGACGAGAAGTCATCCTCCCACGACCTCCAGGTGGTCAACGGACGCTTCCTCAACGTCACTGAGACGTGGCAGGAGCGCCTGGCCGCCGTGACGGCCGACCTCGCCGCCCTGAAGGTGGAATCGCGGGATGCCCACAGCGGCGCCACCGACCGGGTCAATGAGGCTGAGCGGAGAGTGCGGGCCCTGGAGGAGAGGCTGGAGGAGCTGGAGGACAGCACCAGGAGGAACGCCCGCGCTCTGGAGCGCTCGGAGGACGAAGACACCAAACGAGCCCAAGACCAGCTGGACTGGAACACCAAACAAATCCACAAAATAGAGGACCAGGTCCGAGCCCTGACCCGGGCTGATGCTGAGATGAACGCCCAGCTCCAGGAGCACGTTCCCAGGGCGCAGGAATGCGAAGCCCACCTCCCTGCGGTGGAGGAGGCTGTCCGCTCCATCCTCAGACTGGGGGGGACCTAAGCGGAGCGGAGAGGAGGCTGGAGGAACTCACCCTCCAGGTGTTTGGCACCGAGGACAGCATGTTGAAGGCCTTGACGGAAATATTGGAAATCAAGCAAGGGTTGGATGCTCTGCAGGCCCACAACAGCATCCTGAAGATGAAGAGCGAGCTGGGAGCGGTGGCTGAGGCGGTCAGAGAGCTCAGCATGGTGGTGATGGGGGTGGGCTCGCTCAGGGCAGAGGACTCTGAGACTGTGGAGCCGGAGGAGGAGGATGAGGAGTGGGAGGACCCACAAGCGGATGACCAATCAGCACCGGACAATGAGCACGCTGTGTGATGTCCCTTCTGTCAGCGCCCTCAATGTTATACGTTTCTACTTTTGCATGTGGCTTTGTATCAAAAGCATTTTGTCATTATCATTAAAGAACATGCTTTATGTAGTCACAGTGAAGCACTGTCATTGCTGTCATGGCAACAGCCGACTAAGTATTGTGAGTAGGTACAGTAGGGTGGTTTTTAACTACTCAGTAGCTGTGGCTATGTGTTGTTGTGTCCTTGGGCAAGGCACTTCACCCTACTTGCCTCAGGGAGAATGTCCCTATACTAATATGTAAGTCGCTTTGGATAAAAGTGTCTGCTAAATGAGGTATTATTATTATTATTATTATTATTATTATTAGTAGTAGTAGTATTCGTTAAAAATGTGAATGTTACCAAGGTGTATAATGGTTTTATATTTCGTTTGAGCAAAAATCTGACTTGTGGACTCTTTTGTATTTGCCTGTAATATAGTTTGTCAAACAGTATTATCCAAACCAGTTGAAAAGACTGACTTGCTAATAAACTGACAGTGTGCTCAGGATTCTCTGCCCTGTTTTGAATGTACAGAAGCAGTTTTGGTTACAATCTGCATGGCTGTTCTCTGTGTTTTCCTCTCACCTGCCCTCTGTCCCTCCACAGTGTGACAGGATCCAGGATGTGCTGGACGGCCAGCAGGGGGCGCTGCCCCCTCATCTGGAGCAGGAAGTGAGCCAGCTGAAGCAGTGGGTGGCTGAGTTAACAGACACTCGCAGCCAACTGCAGACTAGCCTGGCTGCCCTGTCCAGCGCTGTGGGCCAGATCCAGGAACGCACCTCCGCCATCGCCAAGGATGTGACCAACAAGGTCTGAACTCACCTTTCACATCCATTTAGATTCATTTTTTTCCATCTATGACCATGGTGTCCAATCATAACTGAGGGAATTAGTAGTAGTTCATGTTTTGGTTCCATCAATGTTATGTGCTCTTAAAGCGTTTACAAACTATTGTGTTGCAAGTGATCGTGTTGAATGCAAACTAGAAATTTTGACTTCAGTTTGAAAGTATCCAACCTATAATATCCCTTACACTCCCTTCAAAGACACTCTCCCATCACTGCTTGTGCCTATTACAGTCCTTTGATGGCGTCTGATATAGGAGTCACATTTAATCATAGCAGACGCTCTTATCCAGAGCAATTTACAGCAAGTACAGGGACATTCCCCCTCCTGAGGCATCTGAAGCAGGGGGAAGTGCCTTGCCTGAGGACACAATGTCACGTTGGCACAGCCGAGGTTCGAAACAGGGACCTTCTGATTACTAGCCCAATACCCTAACCACTTGCTCATCCACCTTACTGCCACCAAATGTATTTTATTTGCCTGTCTGAGCATTTCATATATTGCTATCAGAATGGGAAGTTATTTTCAGTAAACAAATAAATACTTATTTAGCAGACACTTTCATCCAAAGCGACTTAAAGCAAGTGGGAGTCAGATGGCTCAACGGGTTAAGGCGTTGGCCTTGTGATAGGAAGGTTATGAGATTGAACCCCGGCTGTGGCTATGTGATGTTGTGTCCTTGGGCAAGGCACTTCACCCTACTTGTCTCAGTGGGATTGTCCCTGTACTTAAAATTGTAAGTCGCTTTGGATAAAAGTGTCTGCTAAATGAAGCATTATTATTAGTACAGGGACATTCTCCCTGAGGAAAGTAGGGTGAAGTGTGTTACCCAAGGACACAACATCACATAGCCACAGCCAGGGTTTGAACTCATAACCTTCCTCTCACAAGGTCAATGCCTTAACCCATTGAGCCATCTGACTCCTAGCCTAGCGCTACTCTAGTAAATATGACTGAAAGTGCTTCAACACCCTTCAAGTGAAGTATTTGGGTTCCTCCCGCCCGCCCTGTCCTCCCTCTCTCCTCGCTCTCGTCCCAGGTGGCGTCTGTGAGGACGGATGTGCGGCGGATGGACGGCCTCCAGTCGGAGGTGGAGTCTCTGCTGACCCAGGTTGGTGATCTGGAGGACAAGACAGCGGTGGTGGAGCGCAGCATGGTCAAACGCATCGGTGACGTCCTGGGGGCCAGCATCGACCGCATGGCGGGACTCCGCTCCATCTCGGAGCGTAACGCTCAGACCCTGGAGCTGCTCCGTCGCCGCATCCCCGAGCTCGCCGCCGCCGACAAGCAGCTCTCCGAGCGACTGAGGGAGCTGGAGAGCGGGCGCGCTCGCATCATCCGTACCGTGACCTTTGCCGCCGACCTCAAGCCCAAGGTGGCCACCATAAAGAGGGACTTTGCAGCGTTGGAGCCGCAGCTGGGGGACTTGACCCTCCGCATAGGGCGACTGGCCGAGGATCTGGTGAAAAGGGAGGGGGACATTGCGGAGCTCAGACAAACTTTGGATCATTTAAACGTTGATGAGGGCGACTTGGGTGTTGTGACAAAGCAGTTTAGCCAGATCTCTGACATTCCCCATATAGAAGAGAGACCTGCGTGAGGGAGGCTTTGCAACAAACACTGTTAGGTAAGGAACTCTGGAAGGGAAGTTGAATATTTTGAACTCAATTGAAATGTGTTTAGGAAATCGACAGTGCTTTCATGGTTAAATAAAACACTAAACTGGTTTGGTCCATTTTGAGTTTGAGTGAATTAAAAGGTTTTTTGATAGTAAACAAATAGGGTTAGTGGGAAACGAAACTGACCACCGCACAGCCTTTACACTACATTCCACACTCAGTATCCCCTTCTGAGAAATTATGTCGTTTTAATTAAACCCATGATAAACTACATCATTAGATGTTCGCCCTTAGAGCTTATGTGTGTTAATTCTACTTAGGAATTCCTTTTTTTCAGTTTGAATTTGATATATTCTCCACAAACACTAGGTCATTATGATTGACAGGTCAAGTTATTTCCTAGTTTTGCAGTGTTGGTTAAGTTCCTTCTAGCCATCCCTCTTGCTTCACGAGCGTGATCTTTATCTAGTTGATATACATGATCTTCTTTCTAGACATGTAATCAATGCATTTTCAGCAACTTCAACAGGCAGTTAGTTCAGTGGACTAGTGTCCTCTCAGAGCCTTCCACATGTTCCTTTAATGTCAGCCCCATGCACTCTTTGCACTCTTCATGTTTGAGTGAACAACATTGGCCCTCTGTCACTGCAGGACACTTCCAGGTACAAGGTGTTCTACAGGAGCGCTGATTTTCAAAGAGGAAGCAGGTAACAACTGAACCACAGCAGAACAGTCATCAGACGCCCCACAGCCAATCACATTTGAGGGGCATACGCCATCCAATGAGAGAAGGGAACGTTTACATACCTGACATTGCTCAGTTGCAGCCTAGCATCAGGAAGCAGTTTGCCGTCTCAGTAGCAGTTTGACACCTTGTCACCAGGATTTTACTGACGATAATTACAGGAGTGACAAATGATACTTCCTGCTGTCGACTTTGAGTTTTGCCTTTGGACAATCAAAATTCCAATCCTAGATATAGTAGAAATTTTAACAAGATGTTCTGTTCATTGTTATGTACTCACTGTCACATGCAGTTAGGGAATAATAAACTTTCACCTCGTTTGATCATGTGGTATCTATCACGGCAGTGACACACACACAAACTTGTATCCACTCACGTTTGTGTGTTAGTGCTAAACTTGTTCTGAGGGCCTCATCACATTCTAATTGAATCTCCCTCAGAATGTCATTGCCATGAGCAGTTAATCTTACAGTGATGGTCCCTGCGACAGATGAAAGCCATTACTGTCAAATAGCACGATAAATCATATCTCCTTATATATTCCTAGAGTGTGTCATAATAAAATATGTCAGTGATCTTTTAATGAAGCGTCACTACATCTTCCCACACTTATTATCCATGATGTCCCTGAGAGGTACTTTAACTAAAGAGGGTGGTGACCTTCTGGCTGGTTGAAGCTCTAATCTTTCTGCAATCATCAACAGGAAACAGGTCAGCTGACTTTCTGAGATAAAATGGTTGTTACGGAGAAAGAAATTCCTTGGCTCCTCTGTTGTGTACTGGATGATTCAGGTATGTATCGACGACATTAAATGTTACCAAACATACAGTTAATGCCAATGGTCTATTAAATTAAATTACAGTAGCCCATTTGCGCATCAAATTCAATTGGTAGCATGAAAATTGTTATAGGTGTGGAGCTATGTTAATTACTTATGAAAAATAAGTTTGTGCAACACTGGTTATACGTGTATTTTTTATTTTTTGTTACAACAAAACACAAATCAGTAAACCATAACGTGCTCAGTAAAAGAGCTTATTGCATTTGGGTGTCTGAAACAACCCTGATATCAGAGACTGGATTGAAAAAAACAACAGTATACATTAAAAAAAAATATTACAGTGCACTTTGAATATTGGTTTTGATTCACAGAACAGCAGATAACATTCCTTTTCCCTATTATCCAATCTACTGTAACCTACCTCCCTTCTAACTCCACCTATTAAGACGTCTCAGAAATACAACATCACCACGGAGAGTGTTTTTTGGCTAAAGGTATGCCAATGTCCTCGTATCTCAAGGGAGAGTATACAAAGACAAAACACCTGGAAGAACCTCGTCATTTTATGTTATGACCCCTAGGATGATGTCAAACTGCAGATTTACTTGTTATAGCTGCCTTAACTTCTTGGTGCTCTGGGACTTTGGACAGAGCTTCTAAGGTGCTTATTGTTTTCTGTAGTTCACTCTGAAGGACAGAAATGGCGTTGTCATGCTTTTCCAACTTGGCGGCCCTCTCCACCAGGCCATCCACAGTGCTCCTCAGGTTCTCCAGCTCTGGTGGAGGCTGGGCGGCTAACGCGCTCTTAAGACCCTCAATCTGCTCAACAACGTTGGAGTCCTTGGCGGCTAGCTCAATCTGAGAGCCGTGAAGAGCAGCCACGTTAGCCTGCAGATCTTCAAGGCTGTTTCTCAGGCCATCCAGCTCCTCTTCCAGGGTCTTTACCAGTGCCTGACCGTGCGCTGCTAGCTTACTGTCCTGGGAGTCAACTTTAGCAAGCAGAGCCTCGACTTTGGAGCTCAGGTCTGATGCAGATGCTACTAGCGACTCGACGGTGTCTTCCGAAGCTCTGAGTCGCCCTTCCAGGTCTTCTGAGCTTCTCTCTGCCCTGGAAACCTCCGCTTGAAGTTCCTTCTCCAGACTGTGAAGAGCACCGGTGGTGAGTTCAAGGCCACCTTGCAAGATCTGTGCTTGGTCTGTCACCGCTAGAACACCTGCTTCAGCCCCTATTAACGACTCCTTCAAACTCCCAGAGGTTTCCTGCACCAGAAGTCGCACGGCCTCAACTTCCTGCGATAGCGAGCCCACCTCCTGGTTGCGTGTGTGGAGCTCCGCCCCCACCGCAGTGATTTGCTCTCCCAGGGAAACGGCTGAGGCCTCTACGGCTTTCTGGTTGGTGCCGAGTTCGGCGACAGTCTCTACGATGGCGGCCAGTTCCAGCTTGATGGTGCTGGGGTCCTCCATGTCACCCAGGCGGGTTTTGATGTCAGCCAGCTGGCTCTGAGCCTCAGTCTGGGCCTCGGTGAACTCAGCCACGCTTGCAGCGATGGAGCGACTCAGCTCCAGCAGGCGCTCCTCCACGGTCCTCTCCAGGGAGGAGAAGTCCTCCTCTCGAGCCTCCTTCACCTCCTTGATGCCGTCAGAGAGGTCACGCAGCAGCTCGCTCTGGAGCCTCCCCAGGGCGTCCTCCACCCGCCTGGTCTCCGCCTCGCCCTTCCTCACCGCCCGGCTTGCCCCCTCCAGCTCGGTCCGGGTGGTGCCCAGCGCCGACTCCAAACCATCCACAGAGCTTCTCAAAGACTCCACCTGCGAAACAGAAGTTAAGGTGGAACCTGAACACATCAGTACAGCTTGGGCCAACTGGTTTACCCAACAGGTGGCCATTGTCTCCCTTTCAACAGTTTTACACACCTACTCAAGTGTGACACCACACATACATTGACAAATTAAACAACTGCAAAGATTTCAGCAAACTGTGATACATTATTTGCTCTCATTTTCAATACTGAGTCAGGTGGCTCAGCGGTTAAGGTGTTGGATTTGTGAGTTTGATTCCTGGCTGAGACTACATGGCATTGTGTCCTTGGGCAAGTCACTTCACCCTACTTGCCTCACTGGGGAATGTCCCTGTACTTGTCACTCTGGGTAAAAGTGTCTGCTAAATGTAAATGTACAAAGCTGTGTCAAAACCGGTGGTTTACAAGCTAATTTGAGGTTTCAGACAACCATGAAGTAAACATTAATTCAAAATGAAATACTGATCTGTTTTGCCATCCATGGCTGACTTCAGAACAAAGTAAATGTCTGTTGGTTTGGACATGAAGGGGGATAGCTTGTTGCCCTATTGTGTGCACTACTGTACATATTTGCCACCACAAAAAGGTCAACGTCCAAACAGAATGGGATACCCTGGGTGTACATCTGTTTGTGGTATCAAGGTAAGTTAAATTCTTGAGGAAATACAATTCCTAACATGAAGGCATACAGACATTAAGCTAATGTAACAAAGAAAGTCGTTACATTATGACGATTTTCATTAGCTTTAGTTTTGATTAGACACAAAACCAAGTCACACCCCGATTTAACACCACATCGTGTTTAGATTTGGCTACTGGGTTTATTTGAGTGATTAGGCTGATCTGTGACTCTTCTGGTGCCAACTCATCGTGTTTTAACAGAAGGGGAGGTGGTCGCTTCCCTACCCTCTTACCAAGTCCTGAAGTCAAACATTTCAATGCCATCTTATTCTCTCCCATTCAGTCCCACAATTTACACCAGCTGTTCTTATCTGGAGTCCTTGTTATCATAGTCAAATGAAACAGGTTTAATCTGTGTTTTATTGATCTTTACCTACCTGCTGGAGAACACTCTCCATTTTACGCGTCAGCTCGACATTTTTCTTGAAACTCTCCTCGTTTTTGCTGCTGACTTCATTCACTTCTTCTAGGACTTGTTGCAGATAAAAAGCGGCGAAACCCGCAGCAGCAACTAAAATGATGTAACACACCACTGCTATAAGTTTGACCCAACTTTCCGAGGCTGAGCCCCCTGAGGAGCAGAGTTGCTCAGCCCATTGCTGGTCTTCATCGGCTTCTTCGCCACGTCATCTGGACCAGATGGGGCTGGGGTCTTCTCACTGGAAGTGGACTTTCTGTTCTTGGTCATGGCTGCACAGGGACCTTCTAGCAAAGAGGTCTAAGATATTCTGGATATTCTGGGCTGGTGGCAGAGTGATGCTGATGGTAATGACTTTACTTTCCATTCAGCGTATCAGACAGCGCTGCGTGTCTCTCTCAGGCTGAGTATGAGAGGAGGGGGCGGCTCTTGTGCTGGGCCGAGAGACTGGAGAACTGGGGCCTTTTGTCGCGCCATATCCCGTTCAAATGCAGTCCAAGTTGACGAAATATTCAATAAATCTATTTAAAAAAACGTGTTTTTGAAGACAGGAGGTGTGATGATAGTAGTTACTAGTGTTCATTAAGAGCCTATCATTTCAGCCATGTAACCAAACATCTGGTTGGATGATTATAGTCTACATATTAGATCCTGTGCATAATGTACACTACATTGCAGGAGGTAAGGACAAATGTATTGATGCACTCATCATACTAGACGAGAGCTCTGTAGCTCGGTGAAGTTTCGAGGTTAGGGAAGGAGAGGGAGTTAGGGGAGGGAGGAGGGGGGGGGTGTTAGGAGAGGAGAGGGGGTTAGTTCATGCGATCTGTATAGAAGAGATCCAGTATGTCCTGAGGTCAGTGGATCTGTATAGAAGAGATCCAGTAGGATTAACACAAACACTTGAATCTGATTGGGTGTCAGTGTTTGTTAGCAATAAGTGGATGACATCAGCAGAGTGTGTTTTAATGCAGCCTTGGGTGTGTTTCTCAGACTCTGGACAAGGTGGTGATGGAGATGAGCACCTGCGACGAGCCCCGCCCCCCCAACGGCCCATCTCCCATAGCAACGGCCTCGGGGCAAAGGTGGGTGGTGCCTCTCCCGGCCTGAAGCTCTGCGCTGGTTCAGAGCTTATCTGGAACAGCAAACAGTCGCCTGTTTGTCAGTGGCTCTGATTCGTTAATGACTCTGGGACTTCTAATCTCACCTTATCTCCTTCTACTTTGCCTCCTGTCTTTACCACTGCCCCCCCGCCTACTCACCCCTCTCCCCTCCCAAACCCAACACTCTCTCTCACTCTCCCCCTCCCAAACCCCCACACTCTCTCTCACTTTCCCCTCCCAAACCCCCCCCCACTCTCTCTCACTCATTCTCACTCTCTTCCCTCCCAAATTCCCACACACTCTCCCTCTGTCTGGCCTCCCTCTCTACCAAACCCCAACCCTCCCTCTCCTAACCCCCCCCCCCTCCCAGTGAGTATGGCTTTGCAGAGAAGGTGTGGAGGGCATGTCCCTGTCCATCAACTCCATCGTGATCCGGATCAGTGCCAAGGCCTTCAACGCTTCCTTCGAGCTGTCCCAGCTGCAGGTCTACAGCGTGAACACAAGCTGAGCGTCAGTGACCTGAGGTTCACCCGCATCCAGGATCCCCAGAGAGGAGAGGTGCACACACACACACACACACACACAGACAGACACACACTCACACACACACACACACACACACACACACACACTCACCCCGCATCCAGGACCCCCAGAGAGGAGAGGTGCACACACACACACACACACACACACACACACAAACACACACACACACACACACACATCCAGGACCCCCAGAGAGGAGAGGTGCACACACACACACACACACACACACACACACACACACACACACACACACACACACACACACCCTCATCCAGGGACCCCCAGAGAGGAGAGGTACACACACACACACACACACACACACACCCACACACACACACACACACACACACACCCTCATCCAGGACCCCCAGAGAGGAGAGGTACACACACACACACACACACACACACACACACACCCTCATCCAGGACCCCCAGAGAGGAGAGGTACACACACACACACACACACACACACACACACCCTCATCAGACCCCCAGAGAGGAGAGGTACACACACACACACACACACCCTCATCCAGGACCCCCAGAGAGGAGAGGTACAACACACACACACACACACACACACACACACACACACACACACACACCCTCATCCAGGACCCCCAGAGAGGCTGAACCTGTTCCTGTGTTCCACCAGATCTGACCTTCAAGGAGATCAGCTGGCAGATGATCCGCATCGAGGCGGACGCCATCCAGAGTGGAGAGCACGAGGTGCTGAGCGCCCCCATCCGTCTGATCACCAACCAGTCCAAGATCAGGGTGACCCTGAAGAGACCGGGTGGGGCTCACGCACACGCCAAGCACACGCCAAGCACACGCACACACATACATTTGACATTACATGTAGTCATTTATCAGACACTCTATCCAGAGAGATTTGCAGAAAGTACAGGGACATTCCCCCCCTCTAGTAATCAGAAGGTACCCGGTTGAACCCAGCTGTGTCAACATGATGTTGTGTCCTTGGGCAAGGCACTTCACCCTCCTGTCCTCAGGGGGAATGTCCCTGTACTTACTGTAAGTCACTCTGGATAAGAGCGTCTGATAAATGTAAATGTTTCCTGAACTATGCCGTCCTTCCTTGAAACACTTTCATTCACATGCAAATGACTTCCTCGACAACCTGTGTGTTTGTGTGTGAGGGTCCATGATGTGCAACATTGTTGTGTTCGCGCGTGTGCATTACCAGAAAGGTGACTTAACAAGGTGTGTGGTGTGTGTGTACCTGCCTGTGTGTATATGGTGTGTGTGTGCTCCCTGCCTGTGTGTGTGTGTGTGTTCTTGCTGTGTGTGTGTGTGTGTGTGTTCCTGCCTGTGTGTGTGTGTGTGTGTGTATGTGTGTGTGTGTACCTGCCTGTGTGGTGTGCTCCTGCCTGTGTGTGTGTGCTCCTGCGTAGTGTGTGTGTGTTGGTGCGTGCTTCTGCCTGTGTGTGCGTGTGTGTGCGTGCTCCTGCCTGTGTGTGTGTACCTGCCTGTGTGTGTGTTCTCCTGCCTGTGTGTGGGTGTGTTCTCCTGCCTGTGTGTGGTGTGTTCTCCTGCCTGTGTGTGTGTGTGTGTGTGTGCTCCTGCTCCTGCCTGTGTGGTGTGTGTGCCCCTGCCTGTGTGTGTGTGTGCTCCTGCCTGTGTGTGTGTGCTCCTGCCTGTGTGTGTGTGTGTGTTCTCCTGCCTGTGTGTGTGTGTGTGTGTGTGTTCTCCTGCCTGTGTGTGTGCTCCTGCTCCTGCCTGTGTGTGTGTGCTCCTGCCTGTGTGTGTGTGCTCCTGCCCCTGCCTGTGTGTGTTGTGTGTGTGTGTGTGCTCCTGCCTGTGTGTGTGTGTGCTCCTGCCTGTGTGTGTGTGTGTGCTCCTGCCTGTGTGTGTGTGTTCTCCTGCCTGTGTGTGTGTGTGTGTGTGTGCTCCTGCTCCTGCCTGTGTGTGTGTGTGCTCCTGCCTGTGTGTGTGTGTGTGCTCCTGCCTGTGTGTGTGTGTGTGTGTGTGTGCTCCTGCCTGTGTGTGTGTGTGTGTGCTCCTGCCTGTGTGTGTGTGTGTGCTCCTGCATGTGTGTGTGTGTGTGTGCTCCTGCTCCTGCCTGTGTGTGTGTGTGCTCCTGCCTGTGTGTGTGTGTGCTCCTGCCTGTGTGTGTGTGTGCTCCTGCCTGTGTGTGTGTGTGTGCTCCTGCCTGTGTGTGTGTGTTCTCCTGCCTGTGTGTGTGTGTGTGTGTGTGCTCCTGGCTCCTGCCTGTGTGTGTGTGTGTGCTCCTGCCTGTGTGTGTGTGTGTGCTCCTGCCTGTGTGTGTGTGTGTGTGTGCTCCTGCCTGTGTGTGTGTGTGTGTGCTCCTGCCTGTGTGTGTGTGTGTGCTCCTGCCTGTGTGTGTGTGTGTGTGCTCCTGCTCCTGCCTGTGTGTGTGTGTGCTCCTGCCTGTGTGGTGTGTGTTCTCCTGCCTGTGTGTGTGTGTGCTCCTGCCTGTGTGTGTGTGTGCTCCTGCCTGTGTGTGCTCCTCAGATGAAGGACTGTAACGTGGTGGCCTCTAAGCTGGTCTGATCCTGGATGACCTGCTGTGGGTCCTGACAGACTCCCAGCTCAAGGCCATGGTGCAGTACGCCAAGTCTCTGAGCGAGGCCATGGAGAGATCAGCCCAGCAGAGGAGAGCATGGCCACCGAAGACCAGGTACACACACACACACTCACACACACACACACACACACACACACAGGCAGGTACACACACACACACTCACACTCACAGGCAGGTACACACACACACACACAGGCAGGGACACACACTCACAGGCAGGTACACACACACACACACACACAGGCAGGGACACACACACAGGCAGGTACACACACACACACACACAGGCAGGGACACACACACACTCACAGGCAGGTACACACACACACACACACAGGCAGGGACACACACACAGGCAGGTACACAGTAAACAGAGTCAGTCAGGCTGAGAGCCTCTCTCTGTCCCTCCCTCCCTCCCTCCCTTTCTCTCTCTCTCTTTCTCTCTCTCTCTCTCTCTCTCTCTCTCTCTCTCTCCCTCCATCTTTCTCTCTCTTCCCTCCATCTCTCTCTTCCCCTCTCTTTCTTCCCCTCTCTCTGTTTGTCTTTCCCCTCTCTCTGTCTCTCTCTCTTTCTCTCCCACTCTCAAATTCTCTATTTAATTCCCTCCCCCCCTTACTCAGGAGCCCCTCTGTGATTGGTCAGTTTGTCCATGACCCCTCCCCTTGACAGGGGTCCCAGTGCCACCTATTGGTCAGAGCAGCAGCTGCTCCCAGCCTCCCTGCAGGACAGTGACTTCAGACCTGTCCTCATGATTGGGACCTTCCGGACGCATCTATACAACAGCATTCATGTGACACAGAACATAACTGTGTTACTGTTAGCTGTTTGTGTAGCACACATGTGTCTTGTCATTGGTTGTTTTAGATCTAATGGGGTTCATTTGCATGAAATCCATAGGTGACACAGTGAAGGAGTCTGCAGTTATGTTCTCTGGTTAAGTAGGATGATTGAACATCCCAGTCATGTTTATGGTGTTCTTGTGTGTTCCTGTGTGTTCCTCGTTCCTCCAGGACTCGTCAGCGCCCCCCTCAGCCCAGCAGGTGTTCAGTCAGCAGGCAGCAGCAGCAGCAGACCAGGGGGCCAGCATGGCCCGGCTGTTCAGCAGCTTCGACGTGTGTGAGACCTCCCACCACCTGCAGATCACACACCTGGACCTGCACATCTGTGACGACATCCACGCCAAGGATAAAGGTGCTCTCTCTCTGCTGCGCACACACACACACACACACACACACACCACACACACACACACACCACACACACACACACACACACACACACCACACACACACACACACACACACACCTGTGAAGACTGAACATCGTGGCCTCACACCACATGGTCACATGTGCAGCTTGTTCTGATTTGTGTTGTTGTTTCCTGTTTGTGTGTTGTTGTTTCCTGTTTGTGTTGACTGTCACAGTGATCAACAAGAGGATCACTGGAGGAGCCATGCAGCTATCCTTCAGTCTCATCACCCTGGACTACTACCCCTCCCACAGAGCAGGTACACAACTACTACACAACTACTACACAACTACTACACAACTACTACTACCCCTCCCACAGAACAGGTACACAACTACTACACAACTACTACACAACTACTACACAACTACTACTACCCCTCCCACAGAGCAGGTACACAACTACTACACAACTACTACACAACTACTACTACCCCTCCCACAGAGCAGGTACACAACTACTACACAACTACTACACAACTACTACACAACTACTACTACCCCTCCCACAGAGCAGGTACACAACTACTACACAACTACTACACAACTACTACACAACTACTACTACCCCTCCCACAGAGCAGGTACACAACTACTACACAACTACTACACAACTACTACTACCCCTCCCACAGAGCAGGTACACAACTACTACACAACTACTACACAACTACTACTACCCCTCCCACAGAGCAGGTACACAACTACTACACAACTACTACTACCCCTCCCACAGAGCAGGTACACAACTATTACACAACTACTACTACCCCTCCCACAGAGCAGGTACACAACTACTACACTACTGCACAACTACTACACAACTACTACACACCCTCCCACAGAGCAGGTACACAACTACTACACTACTGCACAACTACTACACAACTACTACTACCCCTCCCACAGAGCAGGTACACAACTACTACACTACTACTACACAACTACTACTACCCCTCCCACAGAGCAGGTACAGAGGTTTGCCCGTGGACATTTGAAAGGTAAAGATGAGTTTTGGGAGTCTGATGAGACTAAATTGGAACTGTTTGGGCAGATGGATGCTGCTTATGTTTGGTGAAGAAAGGGTGAACACAGTTCCCACAGTTAAACATGGTGGTGGCAGCATCATGCTGTGGGGCTGTTTTGCAGCTTCAGGCACAGGGAGCCTTCATGGCATCATGAAGAAATAAAATGATGTTGACATTTTGAGGGATAATATGCAGAAATCTGCTCGTAGTCTAGCTTTAGGTCGTTGCTGGGTCTTCAAACAAGACAATGACCCAAAGATTACATTAAAATTGATCCAACAGTTTCCTGAAGAATACCAAAACAAAGAGGTTGTCAGTTGTGGCTCAGAAAGGGTTCACTATTGACTATTAATGACCGGAGGCTAATAATTTTGGACGTTTCATTTTTGCCCTTTTTTTGTTTCAACTCACTATTTCAATTAAATATCCTAATCAAACTTAGTGGAGATTTTGTCTTTGTTATTTTGGAAACAAATAAACTATAAAACACATGTTGTTAATGGTCGTTTCCATGGGGAAATCAAGAGTTTTGTCTAATTTCATAAGGGGGCTGTATAGGTTGAACAGGAGGGGTGCAAGTATTGAACCTTGAGGGACTCCGCATGTCATGGACGTCCACTTAGACTTATGGTCACTGATACTCACATAATAACCTTTCCCTTCTAAGTATGACAAGCTGATGGATCTTGTATCTTTGTTGTTGTTCTCTGCCCCCCCCCATCCCTCTCCTGTCCCCTCCTGCCCCCTCCTGTCCCCCCCGTGCCCCCTCCTGCCCCCTCCTGTCCCCCCCTGCCCCCTCCTGTCCCCCCCTGCCCCCTCCTGACCCCCCCTGCCCCCTCCTGTCCCCCCCTGCCCCCTCCTGTCCCCTCCTGCCCCCTCCTGTCCCCTCCTGTCCCCCCCTGCCCCCTCCTGTCCCCTCCTGACCCCCCCTGCCCCCTCCTGTCCTCCCCTGCCCCCTCCTGTCCCCTCCTGCCCCCTCCTGTCCCCATCCTGACCCCCCCTGTCCCCTCCTGTCCCCTCCTGTCCCCCCCTGCCCCCCCCTGTCCCCCCTGTCACCAGGTGACAGCTGTGTCCACTGGATGCACTACAGTGAGGCCACCAAGGCCAGGGAGGGCTGGGCTCGCAGTCTGCTGGAAGAGTTCAGGTCTAATGTGGAGATGCTGAAGACTGCAATGAGGGACCAGCAGGGGTCTACACACACCTCCCCCCAGCACGGTAACACACACACACACACACACCTCCCCCCAGCACGGTAACACACACACACACACCTCCCCCCAGCATGGTAACACACACACACACACACACACCTCCCCCCAGCATGGTAACACACACACACACACACACAGCATGGTAACACACACACACACACACACACACACACACACACACAGCATGGTAACACACACACACACACCTCCCCCCAGCATGGTAACACACACACACACACACACACACACACATACACACACACACACACACACACACACCTCCCCCCAGCATGGTAACACACACACACACACAGCATGGTAACACACACACACACAGCTCCCCCCAGCACGGTAACACACACACACACACCTCCCCCCAGCACGGTAACACACACACACACAGCTCCCCCCAGCACGGTAACACACACACACACAGCTCCCCCCAGCACGGTAACACACACAGCATGGTAACACACACACACACACCTCCCCCCAGCACGGTAACACACACACACACACACACACCTCCCCCCAGCATGGTAACACACACACACACACACACACCAATGGGCACATAGCTTAACCAGTAGGACCACAGCTGGGTCAAAGACCCCTTCCAATGTACGCTGGTGACGTGGTAACCCTGGGTTGTGTTGTCCCCCCCCCCCCCCTCCCCCCCAGCGGTGTCCCACTATGGGCGGTGTGTATGGTCCTCCAGGAGAGGAGGAGGAGGAGGGAGGAGTTGAAGGAGGAGAAGAAGTAGTGTTTAGGGGGCTGGCTGTGGCCGTGCCGGGGTGGGGCGTGCAGAGGCAGGGCAGGGGACAGTGCTGCTGGTGCCTGGAGCCAGGTACCCACCTGCTGTGTGTGTGTGTGTGCGCACGCCGTGCGGTGGTGTACACACTGTGTTGGGTTTGTGCTGGTGACGTTTGGTGTGACTTCTGTTTCCGCTCATCTTTCTCCTCGTTTTCTCATCTTATTTTCTTACTGTCCCCCTTTCCATCCCTCTCTCTGTCCCCCTCTCTGTCCCCCTCTCTGTCCCCCTCTCTGGCCCCCTCTCTGGCCCCCTCTCTGTCCCCCTTTCCGTCCCCCTCTCTGTCCCCCTCTCTGTCCCCCTGTCTGTCCCCCTCTCTGTCTCCCTCTCTGTCCCCCTCTCTGTCCCCCTCTCTGGCCCCCTCTCTGTCCCCCTCTCTGTCCCCCTGTCTGTCCCCCTCTCTGTCCCCCCTCTCTGGCCCCCTCTCTGTCCCCCTCTCTGTCCCCCTCTCTGTCCCCCTCTCTGGCCCCCTCTCTGTCCCCCTCTCTGTCCCCCTCTCTGGCCCCCTCTCTGTCCCCCTCTCTGTCCCCCTCTCTGTCCCCCTCTCTGGCCTCCTCTCTGTCCCCCTCTCTGTCCCCCTCTCTGTCCCCCTCTCTGGCCTCCTCTCTGTCCCCCTCTCTGTCCCCCTCTCTGTCCCCCTCTCTGGCCCTCTCTCTGTCCCCCTCTCTGTCCCCCTCTCTGTCCCCCTCTCTGGCCTCCTCTCTGTCCCCCTCTCTGTCCTCCTCTCTGTCCCCCTCTCTGTCCCCCTCTCTGGCCCCCTCTCTGTCCCCCTCTCTGTCCCCCTCTCTGGCCTCCTCTCCCTTCCACTCTCTCTACATTTTCCTCCTCCACCTTACATCTGACCCCCCCCCCCCCCCCCCCCCCCCCCCAGGTAAGATCAGCACCAGCACCAGCTCCACCTTCACCCCTCCTCAGCCTCCCAGGACTCAGCTCATGTCCAGCTCCATAGTGGTCCGGATAGCCGACTTCAGCATCTACCAGGTCACACTCTAACACACACACACCAATACGCACAGGAGACATTCAACAGTTGAAATAGTGCTAAATAAGTCCTGTATGTGTGTGTGTGTGTGTGTGTGTGCAGGTGTCCACAGCAGACCAGAGGAGGTCCAGTCCCAGAACCATGGTGTCCTGTAATAAGAAGGCTCTCTACCTGCCGCCTGAGATGCCAGCCATCCATGTGGAGTTCACTGAGTATTACTTCCCTGACGGCAAAGATTACCCCAGTAAGACCCCCATTAAGACCCCTATTAAGACCCCTATTAAGACCCCCCCATTAAGACCCCCATTAAGACCCCCCCATTAAGACCCCCCCATTAAGACCCCCCAGTAAGACCCCCCATTAAGACCCCCCAGTAAGACCCCCATTAAGACCCCTATTAAGACCCCCCAGTAAGACCCCCTAGGGCCTAGGCTGCCCTGCCTTCCTCAGTTCACACCTTACCCTTACACACCCTACCCTACCCTTACACCCCCTACCTTACCCTTACACACCCTACCTTAACCTTACACCCCCTACCTTACCCTTACACACCCTACCTTAACCTTACACACCCTACCATACCCTAACACACCCTACCTTAACCTTACACACCCTACCATACCCTAACACACCCTACCTTACCCTTACACACCCTACCTTACCCTTACACACCCAACCTTACCCTTACACACCCTACCTTACCCTTACACAGCCTACCTTACCTTTACACACCCTACCTTACCCTTACACACCCAACCTTACCCTTACACACCCTACCTTACCCTAACACACCCTACCTTACCCTTACACACCCTACCTTAACCTTACACACCCAACCTTACCCTTACACACCCTACCTTACCCTTACACAGCCTACCTTACCTTTACACACCCTACCTTACCCTTACACACCCAACCTTACCCTTACACACCCTACTCTTACACACTTTACCTTACCCTTACACACCCTACCTTACCCTTACACACCCTACCTTACCCTTACACACCCTACCTTACCCTTACACACCCTACCTTACCCTTACACACCCTACCCTACCCTTACACACCCTACCTTACCCTTACACACCCTAACTTACCCTTACACACCCAACCTTACCCTTACACACCCTACCGTACCCTTACACACCCTACCTTACCCTTACACACCCAACCTTACCCTTACACACCCTACCTTACCCTTACACAGCCTACCTTACCTTTACACACCCTACCTTACCCTTACACACACTACCTTACCCTTACACACCCAACCTTACCCTTACACACCTTACCCTTACACACACTACCTTACCCTTACACACCCAACCTTACCCTTACACACCCTACCCTTACACACTTTACCTTACCCTTACACACCCTAACTTACCCTTACACACCCAACCTTACCCTTACACACCCTATCTTACCCTTACACACCCTACCCTACCCTTACACACCCTACCTTACCCTTACACACCCTACCGTACCCTTACACACCCTACCTTACCCTTACACACCCAACCTTACCTTTACACACCCTACCTTACCCTTACACACCCAACCTTACCCTTACACACCCTACCCTTACACACTTTACCTTACCCTTACACACCCTACCTTACCCTTACGCACCCTACCTTAGCCTTCTCTTTCAATCTGTATCATCCTCACCCACCCACAGTCCATACACAGGATGTTTGTAACTCTCACTCCCCCCCCCCCCTTTCAGTCCATTTACCATGTGTTCCCACTCAGGATGACATGTGATTCTGTATCCCCCCACCCCCCAGTCCCCTGCCCCAACCTGTACGTCCAGCTGAATGCCCTGCAGCTGGTGCTGGATCCCCGCAGCCTGGTGTGGCTCCACCTGTTTGGGCTGGACCTGCGGCAGAGCCTGGAGCAGTTTGTGCAGCTCTACAAGCTGGACGACTCGCAGAAGAGCGAGGAGCACGTGGACATCCGAGTGGACGGCCTCATGCTCAAGGTAGGGCCAGCAGGGGCCAACAGGGGCCAGCAGGGGCCAACAGGGACCAACAGGGGCCAGCAGGGGCCAACAGGGGCCAGCAGGGGGCAGCAGGGACCAGCAGGGGGGAAGCAGGGGCCAGCAGGGGCCAACAGGGGCCAGCAGAGGGCAGCAGGGACGAGCAGGGGCCAGCAGGGGTGAGCAGGGGCCTGCAGGGGGCAGCAGGGGTCAGCACGGACGAGCAGGGAGCAGCAGGGGTGAGCAGGGGGCAGCAGGGACCAGCAGGGGGCAGCAGGGACCAGCAGGGACCAGCAGGGGGCAGCAGGGACCAGCAGGGGGCAGCAGGGACCAGCAGGGGCTAACAGGGGGCAGCAGGGGCCAGCAGGGGCCAGCAGGGGGCAGCAGGGACGAGCAGGGGGCAGCAGGGGCTAGCAGGGGTGAGCAGGGGCCAGCAGGGGGCAGCAGGGGCTAGCAGGGGTGAGCAGGGGCCAGCAGGGGGCAGCAGGGGTGAGCAGGGGCCAGCAGGGGGCAGCAGGGGCCAGCAGGGGTGAGCAGGGACCAGCAGGGGTGAGCAGGGACCAGCAGGGGGCAGCAGGGACCAGCAGGGGTGAGCAGGGGCCAGCAGGGGGCAGCAGGGGGCAGCAGGGGCTAGCAGGGGTGAGCAGGGGGCAGCAGGGGGCAGCAGGGGTGAGCAGGGGCCAGCAGGGGGCAGCAGGGGCTAGCAGGGGTGAGCAGGGGCCAGCAGGGGGCAGCAGGGGGCAGCAGGGGCTAGCAGGGGCCAGCAGGGGCCAGCAGGGGGCAGCAGGGGTGAGCAGGGACCAGCAGGGGGCAGCAGGGACCAGCAGGGGGCAGCAGGGACCAGCAGGGGGCAGCAGGGGCTAGCAGGGGCCAGCAGGGGGCAGCAGGGGTGAGCAGGGACCAGCAGGGGGCAGCAGGGACCAGCAGGGGGCAGCAGGGACCAGCAGGGGGCAGCAGGGACCAGCAGGGGTGAGCAGGGAGGAGCAGGGGCCAACAGGGGCGGGTGGATGAGAAAAAAGTCTAGTGGAATCAGGTGGCTGAGCAGTTAGAGAATCGGGCTAGAAATCCGATTGTTGCCGGTTTGATTCCTGGCCGTGCCAACATGGCTATGTGTCCTTGGGCAAGGCACTTCACCCTACTTGCCTCAGGGGGAATGTCCCTGTATTTGATAAATGATTAAATGTACGTGTAAATGTAAAAAAAAAGAAGAAAAAACTTCAGTGGCCTCTGCCTTCCCTTAAGGTAGTCCTGACGTCTTTCTCTCTTCTCAACCTCCCACCTCCCCCTCCTCCTCCCCCCAGCTTGTGGTCCCCGCCGATCGTGACCCCTCCGCCCCGCCCGACCTCCCCCGCTCCTTGTCCATCCAGACGTCAGAGATGGTGGCCAGCAACACCCGCCACCCTGCCAGCTGCTCCCGCTCCCAGCTGGAGGCCCTCCTGCAAGCCTTCGGAGAGGAGCCTTTCTTCTCCTCCTCTTCCTTCCCCCGCTCCTCCTCCTCTTCCTCCTCCCCGCTGCCCCTCCTCCACCCCGTGTTCCAGCGCCATGCTCACGAGCAGGACACCCTGCTCCACGATGTGTTCCGGGGCCTCGTGGCCCCCAGCCTGGCCCCCGACGCCCTCAAGACCCCCGCCGCCGCCGACCTGTGGGCCCTGCACTTCTCCCAGTTCTGGGTGGACTATGAGGGCTCGCGGGGAGGAGCCAAGGGCCGGCCACAGCCTTTCGTTGACGCCTTCCCGCTCGCCCTGTGGGCGTGTCAGCCGGCTAAACACGCCCAGCACCGCGAGAGGCTGAAAGCGGGAATGCCGAGGAGCGAGTCTGGGGAGCAGGGGCGTCTGGAGAGGAAGAGGAGGCTGAGGGAGTTCTACAGGACGGAGGGACGGGCCTCGCCCGCGGCCCCCAGCAACGGTCTGCACAAGCCCCTCTCACTGGACAGCCTCTCATCAGCGTCGGCGGGCGTGGACGCTGACGTACATGTGCTAGTGCATGTGCAGAAGCATCTGAGCGCTCAGGTGAGCTGCAGGGAACACACACAGCATGCAGGGCAGCATGCAGGGCGGGGCAGCATGCAGGGCAGGGTAGGGTAGTGTGCAGGGCAGCGTGCAGGGCAGGGCAGCATGCAGGGCAGCATGCAGGGCAGCATGCAGGGCAGCATGCAGGGCAGCATGCAGGTCAGCATGCAGGGCAGCATGCAGGTCAGCATGCAGGGCAGGGCAGAGCAGGGCAGCATGCAGGGCAGCATGCAGGGCAGGGCAGCGTGCAGGGCAGGGCAGCGTGCAGGGCAGCATGCAGGGCAGGGCAGCATGCAGGGCAGCGTGCAGGGCAGGGCAGTGTGCAGGGCAGGGCAGTATGCAGGGCAGTATGCAGGGCAGCATGCAGGGTAGAGCAGAGCAGGGCAGCATGCAGGGCAGGGCAGCATGCATGCAGAGCAGGGCAGCGTGCAGGGCAGCATGCAGGGCAGCATGCAGGGCAGCATGCAGGGCAGCATGCAGGGCAGCATGCAGGGCAGCGTGCAGGGCAGAGCAGGGCAGTATGCAGGGCAGCGTGCAGGGCAGAGCAGGGCAGTATGCAGGGCAGGGCAGCGTGCAGGGGTTGAATTGGGATCATTTTGGTTGCATACTCACCTGAGTTCATTTGATGTGTGCCCAGGTGAGCCACCGTCAGTACGTGTTCCTGATGCGTCTGCAGCGCAGCCTCAAGGCTCTCCAGCACACCTTGCAGCAGGACCTGGAGGAGATGAGCTCCTGCCGGCCCCACGCCACCCAGCCCCCCGCCCCCTCTTCCTGCCCCCACCCCTTCTCCGTCAGCCTGGCCGTCTTGCTCAAGAGCGCCGAGGTGGCCCTTCTCCTCAACCCGGCCCCCCAGCCTGGGGCCCCAGCGTCCCCCCTGGACTCAGAGGTGTCCCCCTCGGAGAGCAGGGGGACCCTGGAGGCCGGGGGCGAGGCGGTGGAGGCCGGGGCCAAGGCGGAGGCCGGGGCTAGGGCCTGCACGGTGGACCAGCTCCTCTGCGAGGGAGGAGAGGCAGAGGGGAGCCCCGCCCCGCTCCTCCCCACCTCATGCTCCTCTCGTCTGGTCGACTCTGCCGGCCGCAAAGCCTCTCTGGATGAGAGGGCGGGGGTGGTGGGGAGGTCCGGGTCAGAGGACACAGCTGAGAGCTCTGTGGAGGGCCGGACAGTGGGAGGGGAGCAGGGGGTGGACTGGAAGGCCCAGCAGGGTGAGGCGTCAGGGGGGAGGACTGGTGTGGGAGACCCCCTCTCTGACTGGAGCGACGGCAGGGAGAAACATTCTGCAGCCAAGTTGCCTCAGTCCATGTCAAGGTACACACAACAAACACACACACACACTAGATACACACCCTGTATATACACGTGTGTGTGCTTGTCTGCATATCAACGTCTGTACTTGCATACGTTTTAAGCTTTTCTATGCTATGCTGTTACTTATGCAAGGTCTTTTTGGTGTGACCTTTCGTGTGTGTGTCCAACGCAACTTGTGTGTGTCAACTCTCTCCTCCCCCTTTCATCCCCATTGCGGTTCAGAGCTCTTTGACCCACGCTGCGTATCTTTGGTGTGTGTGTGTGTGTGTTTGCTGTGTGTGTGTTCTCTCTCCACTAAGGAAAGGCAGCTTGTCAGCGTTCTCTGATAAACTCAGCTTGTCTCACTCCAGCAGGTCCTCTTCTCTCTATTCCATATCCAACATGTAAGCGTGCGCCTGGGATCAGCCTCCCTCCAGCTGGGGGTCTGGAGCTGTGTAGCCTCCCTCCAGCTGGGGGTCTGTGGCTGTGTAGCCTCCCTCCAGCTGGGGGTCTGTGGCTGTGTAGCCTCCCTCCAGCTGGGGGTCTGTGGCTGTGTAGCCTCCCTCCAGCTGGGGGTCTGTGGCTGTGTAGCCTCCCTCCAGCTGGGGGTCTGTGGCTGTGTAGCCTCCCTCCAGCTGGGGGTCTGTGGCTGTGTAGCCTCCCTCCAGCTGGGGGTCTGTGGCTGTGTAGCCTCCCTCCAGCTGGGGGTCTGGGGCTGTGTAGCCTCCCTCCAGCTGGGGGTCTGGGGCTGTGTAGCCTCCCTCCAGCTGGGGGTCTGGAGCTGTGTAGCCTCCCTCCAGCTGGGGGTCTGGAGCTGTGTAGCCTCCCTCCAGCTGGGGGTCTGTGGCTGTGTAGCCTCCCTCCAGCTGGGGGTCTGGGGCTGTGTAGCCTCCCTCCAGCTGGGGGTCTGTGGCTGTGTAGCCTCCCTCCAGCTGGGGGTGTGGAGCTGTGTAGCCTCCCTCCAGCTGGGGGTCTGGAGCTGTGTAGCCTCCCTCCAGCTGGGGATCTGTGGCTGTGTAGCCTCCCTCCAGCTGGGGGGGTCTGTGGCTGTGTAGCCTCCCTCCAGCTGGGGGTCTGGAGCTGTGTAGCCTCCCTCCAGCTGGGGGTCTGGAGCTGTGTAGCCTCCCTCCAGCTGGGGGTCTGGGGTTGTGTAGCCTCCCTCCAGCTGGGGGTCTGGGGCTGTGTAGCCTCCCTCCAGCTGGGGGTCTGTGGCTGTGTAGCCTCCCTCCAGCTGGGGGGGTCTGTGGCTGTGTAGCCTCCCTCCAGCTGGGGGTCTGGGGCTGTGTAGCCTCCCTCCAGCTGGGCTGTGTAGCCTGCTGTAAACTGGGGAAGGAAAAAAAGAAGCTAGTTTGGACATTTACTGTGTATCCCTTTAGCAGACACTTTTATCCAAAGTGACTTCCAAGAGAGAGCTTTATAAAAGAGCTTCAGTCACTGATCATAACAACATGAAAGTCCCCAAACATTGCAGGTAGTA
>CM059307.1:9919332-9931832 GCA_030340665.1 Neosalanx taihuensis
TGTGTTTCTGTGTGCGTGTGTGTGGTTCTGTGTGTGGTTCTGGCTGGGTGTGTGTGGTTCTGTGTGCGGTTCTGCCTGCGTGTGTGTGGTTCTGGCTGCGTGTGTGTGGTTCTGTGTGTGTGTACAGATGACGTCTCCATCTCTGGCTTCAAGGACGCTGCCCCCCAGCAGAGCGGCCCAGCAGAGAGCTCCAGTGAGCCTATTGGTCCAGAGCAGGATGGGGGCGTGTCCCCAGACACCGTCAGTGCCACCTCCCAGAGCATCGAGGAGACCACTAAGGACATGGTAACACACACACACTCACACACTCAGCCATGTCATACAAGTGCTCACACTCACACACACACACGGGCTAGTTTTCAAGTTCCATTTTCAGCAACTATGTTTCAACATGATGATGATGATGATGGTGGTACGGTGGATGTGTGTGTGTGTGTGACATGGCCATGTGTGTGTGTGTGTGTGTGTGCGCAGGTGTCGGTGCTGGTGCTGCAGGTCCAGGGGGTGTGTGTGGGGCTGGAGGTGGTGGGGGACAGCTCAGCTGTAGCTCTGGAGGCAGCGAGGGTCAGACCCACCCAGCTGGGCAACATCAGCCTCAGACAGTACCTGAGCAACCGCAGCCTGGGTGAGTCTCACACACACACACACACACACACACACACACACACACACACACACACACACACACACACACACACACACACACACACACACTGAAACAGACACACACACTCACACACACTGAAACATGCACACACACACACACACACACTGAAACAGGCACAGACACACACATACACACACTCTGAAACATGCACAGACACACACACACACACTGAAACGGACACACACACACACACTCTGAAACAGACACACACACACACACTGAAACATGCACAGACACACACTCACACACACAGA
Organism: Neosalanx taihuensis; assembly: GCA_030340665.1. Lineage (NCBI taxonomy): Eukaryota > Metazoa > Chordata > Actinopteri > Osmeriformes > Salangidae > Neosalanx > Neosalanx taihuensis. Next base: position 9,920,254 of record CM059307.1, read on the forward strand.
CACACACTCACACACCCACACACCCCTGTACACTCAAACACACATGGCCTTAATGCAGGATATGAAGCGTACAGAAAGCTGTTTCTCTGCAGAGCACACAGACTGTTCAGGTTAGGGACCTTAAGGTTTGAACCACCAGGGTTGAACTCTGACCTAAGTTGACCCCTCCCCAACCCCCTGCAGGTATGGTGTGTTCACTACCCACACACACGGGTCTGAGCAGCCCAGGTAACTGTGTGTGTGTGTGTGTGTGTGTGTGCAGCCAAGTCCCTGACACTTTCACTCTGTCCGTTATATTAACAGGCCGTGTTTTCGACCCTTTAAATGTGCGTCTGTGTGCATGGCCGTTGTGTGTGTGTGTGTGTGTGTTGCTGTGTGTGTGTTGCTGTGTGTGTGTTGCTGTGTGTGCCTTCCAAACATGGCGCTTTACCGCCTTCCCTGGGCATGAATTAGGAGCACAATTCCCCAACAGGTATTTCAAGACAGTCAGCAAGGCAGATGGACATTTAACAGAGAGTTTTTGTCCAATAGCAACTCAATCTGAACTGGGCATGTCTGTTTCTGGACATACACACCTACACACCTACAGGGCCTCTTTCCTCTGTGAGTTACACACACCCTTCTGGTAGAAATACCCAACCCCCCCTTACCTGTTTTCATCCCTAAGCCCCCCCCCCCACCACCTCCCCATTCCCCCTCTTTTCCTATCGTCAATGTCACTCCTCTCCCTCCCTACTTCTCTCTCATCTCCTTTCTTTCTCCTCTCCACTGCTCTGTGCCTTTACCTCTCTCTTTTCTACATCTTCTCTCTACCTCTCCTCTCTCTCTCTCTCTCTCTCTCTCTCTCTCTCTCTCTCTCTCTCTCGCTCTCTCTCTCTCGCTCTCTCTCTCTCTCTCTCTCCCTCTCTCTCAGTCTTATCTCTCCTTACCTCTCCTCTCTACTGCAGCAGGTTTGGTCGTCTCAGTTGGCTGGTTTGGTCAATGAGTGAGAACAGCAGCTTACACCAGCCTTTTTCTCACACACACACGCACGCACGCACACACACGCACACACGCACACACACACACACACACAGAGTAATCCTCTACTCTCTCTTTTTTCCATACTCCTTTCTCTTTCATGCCTGGTCTCTCTCTCTCTCTCTTTTCCATTCCTCCTTTTTAATCTTCTATCCCCCAGCTTCATGCGATGTGACAGTGTGTATCAGTGGGTGTGTGCATCAAGCCCTTGGAAAGTGCAGTGCTGGTTTCCTGGCCTTGAAATTGCTTTCTGGTATTAACTCCAGGCTGACATCCTTCCAAATTCCCCAAAACTCACAGAGATTCTTCATGTGATCTTTGGGCTGGCAGCATTACACTGGAGCAGTCCTCTACCTGACAAGGAGATGCGTTTTAGATCGCCAAAAATAGATAATGAAAATCTGTACTTACGCTATATTAATTGTATGTGTGTGGTGTGGATTTGTTGATAAATGGTTGGTTGAAGTCATAATGGCTGTAATTCATCTTCCATTGGTGGTAGTCATGTTTCTGCGTTTCCTGTCGTAAAGTAAGGTCAATCTGTTTAGTTTCCTCTTTGATACCTTGTTAACCCCAGTCCTCACCTTTCCTTTCTCTACATCCACCTGCAATTCTTCCTCCCCCTCTCTCTCCACTCCTCTCCCGTCCACTCCTCTCTCCTCTCTCCTGTCCACTCCTCTCTCTTGTCCACTCCTCTCCTCTCTCCTGTCCACTCCTCTCTCCTCCCTCTCTCTCTCCTATCCACTCCTCTCCTCTCTCCTCCTGTCCACTCCTCTCTCCTGTCCACTCCTCTCCTCTCTCCTCCTGTCACCTCCTCTCTCCTGTCCACTCCTCTCTCCTGTCCACTCCTCTCTCCTCCTGTCCACTCCTCTCTCCTGTCCACTCCTCTCCTCTCTCCTCCTGTCCACTCCTCTCTCCTGTCCACTCCTCTCCTCTCTTCTGTCCACTCCTCTCCTCTCTCCTGTCCACTCCTCTCTCCTGTCCACTCCTCTCCTCTCTCCTCCTGTCCACTCCTCTCCTCTCTCCTGTCCACTCCTCTCTCCTGTCCACTCCTCTCCTCTCTCCTCCTGTCCACTCCTCTCTCCTGTCCACTCCTCTCTCCTGTCCACTCCTCTCCTCTCTCCTGTCCACTCCTCTCCTCTCTCCTCCTGTCCACTCCTCTCCCTCTCACCCCCTCTCCCAGGTGGGGGTGTGCAGACGGCTCAGGGCTCGGCAGCAGGCTCCTCCCCCCACCCTGAGGTGCGTGCCCGGCTGGAGACAGGACCGCGAGCCGCCGCCCACTCCCCGCTGGCCGAGCGCAACGGCTTCCTGCAGCTGCGTCTCCACGGCTACCAGGCCAGCTTCCTCATGTCCACGCTGCGGAACCTGGCCCACTTCCTGGAGGATGACTCCGCCCCGCAAGTGCTGCCAATGGAGATCAGCGTCCAGGACACACATGTTGACATGAAGGTGCGTGTCTAAGGCTCTCTTGGAAGGCGCTTTGGATAAAAGCTTCTGATGAATGAATGAATGAATATCTCCCACCTGAAGTAGATTCCTCTCCTGTGGGGGGGAGGGGATAGCGTCTAGCAGCTGTCCTATCAGATGGCTGTTCCTAGATATAAGCCAGCCAATCACACACACTCACTCACCTGTGATCTGTTCCGATAGGATGACGGTCCCCGTGACAACTCCTCGGACCCGGAGCCCAGCCCTATAACCCTCCATGTGAACAGTCTGGTCATACACAGACGAGATGATGGAGCCTTCTCTATAGGAGGTACTGAACACACACTCCTACTGTGCCAACACACACTCTTACTGTGCCCACACACACTCTTACTGTGCCCACACACACACACACACACTCCTACTGTGCCCACACACACACACACACACACACACACTTACTGTGCCCACACACACACACACTCCTACTGTGCCCACACACACACACAACACACAACCCTACTGTGCCCACACACACACACACACACAACACACACACACACTCTTACTGTGCCCACACACACAACACACACTCCTACTGTGCCCACACACACACACACACACACACACACAACACACACACACACACACACTTACTGTGCCCACACACACACACAACACACAACACACACTCTTACTGTGCCCACACACAACACACTCTGACTGTGCCCACACACACACACACACACACACACACACACACACACACACACAACACACACTCTTACTGCAACAACACACACAACACACTCTTTTACTACACCAACACATACACACAACACACACTTCACATGTATGGAAACATGGAACAGCCAGTGATTCACTCAGCTTGAGTACTTAACCACCCAACACACCTTCAACAAGCACTTCCTCTCTGATCTATCCAGTGGACAAGGCTTCAGAGGCCAGGCCTAAGAACGAGGCCTTGTTGATTGACAGTCCTCTGAGCCAGTTACCTGAGCCCCAGCGTGTGGTCAGCAGCGTTCCAAAGGCTACACAGACCTCCCCCAACCCCTCCCCCAACCCCCCCACCAGCCCCCCTCCTTCAAACAGAGAACAGGTACGTGTCCCCAACTCACACAGGCAGTTTGAGGGGATTTCTCTCTCTTCTAAACCTCTTGTTTATTCCTTGCAGCTGCTGATGGAGGAGAACGAGTGCTTGAAAGTGGAGCTCTCTCGAGCCAAGATGGCACTGGCAGAAGCCCAAATGGAGAAAGACTCGCTGCTGCACCGAATGAAGAGCCTGAAAGTGAACACCAGCTAGGTTAGCGGCTAGGCTAGCTGGAGGCCCCCAGCCCACCATAAGATCCAGGCTACATCCAGGGGTGGAGCAGGGAGGGAGGGAGGGCTGCTTGCCTGCCAGGTGCCTTGAGGAAGGCCAGTGTGGACAGGATGAAAACACGTGGGGAGTGGGGTGGGGGGGTGGGGGTCGTTATAAAGGTGCTTTTCTGCTATACCTCCTCCTTCCCACATTGCAGAGCATACCTTGCTCCTGACAGGGGGGGGGGAGATAGATATATGTAAATATAAAATAAATACTTGAAGATGACGCGGTCCTCCCTTTTGGGACTTACGGTCGTCGTGATTGGAGGGTTTGAAGGGTTCAGCTGTGGCGACGCCCCAAACTGAGGCTGCCTGTGATTCTGAGGGAACAGGATGATTGGTCTGCGTTGGAAAGGAAGCGTGGAAAGAGGGGGAGCTTTGAAATCCCCCAAAATATCCCCCCCCTCCCATCTCCTCATACATACAGACCACAGTTTAGGGGCTTGCTGCACCATTCACATTCTTAGAGTCTATAGTGACCTGCAGTAGCCTGGGGTGGGGGGGTGGGGGGGGGTGTGGGGGGGGCAGTGGGGGACGTATCTGATAACTTGATTCAACTGTAAACTGGAGGTGTGGAGAGACACTGAATGTCATATCTTCAGAGGAATGTCTTACAAAGGAGAGACTCTTTTTGTTTTTTTGCACTGTACCTGAACTGAAACACAGCAGGTCCCCTCGTCCCAGCAGGGGGGGGGCAGTTATGGACTGTGTACGGTCGTGTACATAACATACAAACGAATGTGAAATACTTACACCAGATGACATTAGTCAAGGTTACGCAGTATTTTCTTGTGTGTGTTTTTGCGCCGAGTGTTTTTTGTTCATGATGTTTTTTTTTCTCTTATGCAACCTGAACAAGCGTTTCATGAAGTAGAATAAGTTCATCTTTCCATTCCCTCGATGAACACAAGTCTCTCATTGCACTGGCTTCCCCCCCCCCTATTTTTCTACATGTAAATAGCTACCTACATGTGCACTTTGGAATTGAACCCACTGTATATAGAACTCCCATCTCTCACACATGAAAGTAACTCCCGAAGGAGTCATAGAACACACTAGTCAACCCTTAACCAACCAATGAGGGAAGATAAAACTAACTTGGTATACCAAACCAATATGCGGTCTCCTCTGTCCTTCTCTTCAACTTTGATCAGTGCAAGATGAGATAGGCACATGCCAAGCCTGGCTACATACAGTCCTCTCTCTCTCTCTCTGTGTGTGTGTGTCTCTTACCATCTTACCTGCTGCTCTGCATGCCTCCATGTGGTGGAGGGATCCTCTGGTGGAGGGATCCTCCATGTGGTGGAGGGATCCTCTGTGTGGTGGAAAGATCCTCTGTGTGGTGGAGGGGTCCTCTGTGTGGTGGAAAGATCCTCTGTGTGGTGGAGGGATCCTCTGTGTGGTGGAGGGATCCTCTGGTGGAGTGATCCTGTGTGGTGGAGGGATCCTCCGTGTGGTGGAGGGATCCTCTGTGTGGTGGAAAGATCCTCTGTGTGGTGGAGGGATCCTGTGTGGTGGAGGGATCCTCTGGTGGAGGGATCCTCTGTGTGGTGGAGGGATCCTCTGGTGGAGGGATCCTCCATGTGGTGGAGTGATCCTCTGGTGGAGGGATCCTCTGTGTGGTGGAGGGATCCTCTGTGGTGGAGGGATCCTCTGTGTGGTGGAGGGATCCTCTGTGTGGTGGAGGGATCCTCTGTGTGGTGGAGGGATCCTCTGGTGGAGGGATCCTCTGGTGGAGGGATCCTCCATGTGGTGGAGTGATCCTCTGTGTGGTGGAGGGATCCTCTGTGTGGTGGAGGGATCCTCTGTGTGGTGGAAAGATCCTCTGTGTGGTGGAGGGATCCTCTGTGTGGTGGAGGGATCCTCTGGTGGAGGGATCCTCTGGTGGAGGGATCCTCCATGTGGTGGAGTGATCCTCTGTGTGGTGGAGGGATCCTCTGTGTGGTGGAGGGATCCTCTGGTGGAGGGATCCTCTGGTGGAGGGATCCTCCATGTGGTGGAGTGATCCTCTGGTGGAGGGATCCTCTGTGTGGTGGAGGGATCCTGTGTGGTGGAAAGATCCTCTGTGTGGTGGAGGGATCCTCTGGTGGAGGGATCCTCTGTGTGGTGGAAAGATCCTCTGTGCGGTGGAGGGATCCTCTGGTGGAGGGATCCTGTGTGTGGTGGAGGGATCCCCTGTGTGGTGGAGGGATCCTGTGTGGTGGAGGGATCCTGTGTGGTGGAAAGATCCTCTGTGTGGTGGAGGGATCCTCTGGTGGAGGGATCCTCTGTGTGGTGGAAAGATCCTCTGTGCGGTGGAGGGATCCTCTGGTGGAGGGATCCTGTGTGTGGTGGAGGGATCCCCTGTGTGGTGGAGGGATCCTGTGTGGTGGAGGGATCCTGTGTGGTGGAAAGATCCTCTGTGTGGTGGAGGGATCCTCTGGTGGAGGGATCCTCTGTGTGGTGGAAAGATCCTCTGTGCGGTGGAGGGATCCTCTGTGTGGTGGAGGGATCCTCTGTGTGGTGGAAAGATCCTCTGTGCGGTGGAGGGATCCTCTGGTGGAGGGATCCTGTGTGGTGGAGGGATCCTGTGTGGTGGAGGGATCCTGTGTGCGGTGGAGGGATCCTCTGTGTGGTGGAGGGATCCTCTGTGTGGTGGAGGGATCCTCTGTGTGGTGGAAAGATCCTCTGTGCGGTGGAGGGATCCTCTGGTGGAGGGATCCTGTGTGGTGGAGGGATCCTGTGTGGTGGAGGGATCCTGTGTGCGGTGGAGGGATCCTCTGTGCGGTGGAGGGATCCTGTGTGGTGGAGGGATCCTCTGGTGGAGGGATCCTCTGTGTGGTGGAGGGATCCTCTGGTGGAGGGATCCTCTGTGGTGGAGGGATCCTCTGGTGGAGGGATCCTCTGTGGTGGAGGGATCCTCTGTGGTGGAGGGATCCTCTGGTGGAGGGATCCTCTGTGTGGTGGAGGGATCCTCTGGTGGAGGGATCCTCTGGTGGAGGGATCCTCTGTGCGGTGGAGGGATCCTCTGTGGTGGAGGGATCCTCTGGTGGAGGGATCCTCTGTGGTGGAGGGATCCTCTGTGTGGTGGAGGGATCCTCTGTGGTGGAGGGATCCTCTGTGGTGGAGGGATCCTCTGGTGGAGGGATCCTCTGGTGGAGGGATCCTCTGTGGTGGAGGGATCCTCTGGTGGAGGGATCCTCTGTGGTGGAGGGATCCTCTGTGGTGGAGGGATCCTCTGGTGGAGGGATCCTCTGTGGTGGAGGGATCCTCTGGAGAGATCGTGATGGACCAGCTCCATATACAAGCAGAACAGCAGGAAGACACATGCTTTTACTGGCTACAAATAACCGCAAGCTAGCTAGCTGCAGACGGTGTTGATTGCTAGTCAGTCCCAATAGGATTACTGTCTTTCATCGTTTATTTAAAACTAAATTCTAGAACCAGGAACTCTTCGTGGATATAGACTAGTCCTATACCCAGACAATAGTCCAGTCTAGTCCAGCTGAATGTCTCTCTAGCTGCCCTGGTCCCATTGAAGTTTTGTTCATACACTAGTAGTTATCTGCACAACTACAGCAGCAAGACTTGAAATAGAGGGGTGGAGGATAAATAAAAAAAAATGATTGTACTTGAACACACAAATACGTATGTATATATGTATATATACGTGTGTACATATATATATGTATATATATGTGTGTTTACTCTGACTCCTTCATGTACAGTCCACCCCTCTCCATCGCAACCCTCTCCTTTCTCAACGCTCCTCTGCCTGTCCTGGGAGGTCGACCCCCCCCCCCCCCCCGAGACCCTGCTCAGAAAACCAAACCTTCTAATGTAACAAGTCTGTCAGATGCTGCTGAATTACTGCAGACTAATAAAAGGATCCATTCTGTCTACCCTGTGGACTCTTTTTTTAAATCCAAAGGTTCTGCTGACATGTTGATGCTGAAGCTGCTGGGTTTGAAACAGGGGTTCAGGGGTCTCCAGTCCTGGTCCTCAGGGGCCACTATCCTGAAGGTTCTAGATGTTTCCCTGCTCCAGCACACCTGATTCTAATGAAGGGTCATTATGAGGCTTCCACAGAGCTTGATTTATTTATTTATTTCAGGGACAGTGCATATTAATCCACATTTGCATGTAAATATGCCAGAATTAGCCACAAGGCTTTTTTTTCATCTGTAGTCCCTGGACAGATGTTAAAATGTCACCCTAAACACAGTAAAACATAGTAAAAGTACAGTTGTTATTACAAAGTTAAAATGCATCACTCTAAAATAGACAGACACTGGAGGATAACCACCCCTTCATTTAGAATCAGGTGTGCAGGAGCAGGGAAACACTTAAAACCTTCATGATAGTGGCCCTCAAGGACCAGGACTGGAGACCCCTGGTTTAAAGGTTCTAAATGGGGGTGTGGGGGGGGGGGGGGACGTTCATTTGTCATATAAACCCAGTTGTACTTGTCCTGTGGTTTTACAACACAGGCAGGAGTAAAGGAGCCCATTGTAATACTGACATTATATTTTCCAAGACATGGAAGTAAATATCATTATCACTAAGCCTTTGAACATGTAGCATGTAACTCTGAAACTGCTTATTCAGGCAGTTAAAACGACTGTTCCTGCCTTGTGTTTGTCCTGCCAGCTTTGGTCACCGTGGCTGACTAATGGACCGAGGCTGACACCTACAGGTAGGTGAGAGGACTGCAGTTAATCAACATCAGAAAGATTTCAATCCAGCGTGATAAAGGGGCCCCTGGTCAGATTTGTTGCGGTCAAGTCAATAACTCGTACGGATTTGGGTGTGTATCTGCCTGCAATGAATTCGAGAGAGGGAAGGGCATCTGTGTTGTTTTGTATTGATCTCAGTGTGCGTGTGCGTGTGTGTGGTGAGATAAAATATTGGCTCGTGAGATCAGTTGGAAGCTGTGGCACAGACAGAGCCCCGTGTCTAACACCGAGCGGCTGGGCTGTTGTGCAGAGCCCCTCCCTCCCCCCCCCCCCCCCCTCCCTCCCCCCCATCTTTCTTTTGAGGCTGTAGAACGCGAGGGCATCCAGATGATTCCATCGTTTCCTCCAGATAACCAAGCGGAACTAATGGGCCTGAGAAAGCAGTGAGCTGCAGGGGGCTCAGATGGAGCAGAGGGGGTGTGTCTCTCTCCAGGTCTGTCTATGGACAGAACAAGCCTTCACTAAACACACTGACACTTCTTATGATGTTCATTCACACCAGTGTACACAAGACACCCCCCCCTCTCCCCCGACCACTTCAAGTTGTTCAGATAGACAGGCGTCAAGGGTCGAAACTCAGTCGAATGTTATCTTTTTAGACAAACACACCAGAGAAACAACATCTTGAGATGTTTCCATCACAGTGAGAGGTCTGCCATCCACACCCATACCGTCCACAGAGCTCTGTCCCCCCGGTCCACAGAGCTCCGTCCCCCCGGTCCACAGAGCTCTGTCCCCCCAGCCCACACAGCTCCGTCTCCCCGGTCCACAGAGCTCCGCCCCCCCCGGTCCACAGAGCTCCGTCCCCCCGGTCCACAGAGCTCTGTCCCCCCGGTCCACAGAGCTCTGTCTCCCCGGTCCATACAGCTCTGTCCCCCCGGTCCACACAGCTCCGTCCCCCCGGTCTATACAGCTCTGTCCCCCTGCACAGGAGGTGCAGCGCTCGGTAGAGAGGGCGGTTCGACAGAAAAGTGGACAGACGATGCGTCGACTCGGTCGGAATAGACCTTCCAACAAAAGACAGGCACAGTCACTTTAAACACAAGAAAGTGTGTGTGTCTGTGTGTGTGTCGGTGTGTGTGTGCGCAGAGGCGTAGATAAAGAACCGGGAGAGCCGAACCGGGATTTCCAGGCAGCCGGCTGGTTCGGGGGGGGGGGGTGTCTCAGTGTGTTTCCCTTTAAAAGCTGCATCGATAGAGACACTCGCTGTTCACGGTTTATCTTTCTGACCGTCAGTTCGGGAATGGACAAGGTTTAACACAGAGGGACCGCGTGTCCGAATCCGCTCCAACACCGTGGATCTACCGTTATTCACCGTTCAACAGATCCACGTCTCCGGGGGAACATGCAGTGAAAGGCAGCCGTCAAACCCCGCAGACAGTAAGGGGTTGGAGGCGGAGGAGGGAGGGAGTGGAGGGGAGATCCCCCGTCGCCGTCAGTTTCCATGAATGAACCGTGTGGATTTCTTTAATTCCGTGATTTGAACTTCGGAGGTTCAGGATGGGGAAGGAACAAGAGCTGCTGGACGCTGCGCGGACGGGGAACGTGGTTCTGGTGGAGAAATTATTAAGTGGGAGAAAGGGAATACTGGGGTCAGCCTCCGGGTCCATACCTCTCCCCAACCTCCTCAGGTAAGCCACCTCAACACTCCTGCTTCTCCTGGTTGGGTTAGGGGCTGGTTCTTCGACCCCCCTGGGTGGAGAGTAAAGCTGGTGATGAACCAGTGTGATCTGAGATGCTGAAACCTTCTTAGATGACACAGGACACTTTATGACAACTTGACGTGGACGAATGTCAGAGGCGATTACGGCTGCGATGCCAGACCTTGTCTGCTGGGTCCTGGAGTGTGTGTCCCTGGGAGGGGAGGTCCTGTCCCCCCCCCCTGTCCACAGCATGGGGGCTAGACTCTGACAGCTGTCAGCAGCCTCTGTCCACTGCCGCAGGGCTGAAGGACGGGCGTGGTGACAGTCTGTCAAGAGAGACAGAGAGTTTGGGTTCAGGACCATGTTGCAGACCTGCCAGTGTGTTTTCAGGCCTTTAAGGTGGCCCTTTACATCCAAACTAACAAGAATTAAATGAGATTTCATTGTTACTGCTCTAAATATGAAGTTTCATGAGCACTGGTTAACTGCCCCCCCAAGTCATTTCAACGCTGTGCTGATTACAGTTACATTACAAAAGGGTCATTTCCTGCCAGACTTGCATATTGCGACGTGGGTTCGATTGGTCCCATCCTTAGTGCCTCCTGGGTGAGTACCGGCAGAGTCAGATCATTAGTTGGATCAAAGTCTGGGGCGGAGTGGGCCCTCAGCCTCTGGCAGCAAGGCTGAGCCTCAGCCCTGGGCAGGCTGAACCGTGACCCCTTAAAATGACACGGTGTGACCGCTGGCTTAGAGCACGAGTATGCAATACTTCCTGTGTGTGTGTGTGTCATATGCCATATGTAGCCAAGCATGCGTATTTTATCATCCAAACTGTTGACTGCGGTGTTTTGAAAGTGTTGCCTTCAGTAGGTGAACTTACTGCAGCACTTTTCTTGTCAAGCCTTTATTGGAGCTTGTTTATTGGCCCATGTTGATGTCTGTTAAACAGTGGGTGGGCCAATGACAGTCCAGCTGCTCTAGTCAAGGTCTTGTAAACACAAGCCTGAGCTATTAAAGTAGGTGTGTGTTTGTGTGGCGGCTAATTGAAGGCATGGCTGACATGCTGAATGCTGGAATGATAAGGCAGCGGTAGCTAATTGTCCAGACAGAGCGTCATGGCTGAATGATGGAGGCAGCAGTGAGTCACCACAGAGCTGGAGGCTGTGTCAACACAGAGGTCAGAGAGCACTGGAGGAAGCAGGCGGATGCTCTGGGAATATTCCCTCCAAATGGACCACATATTTCCCCATCTTAAAGCCTTCAAGCGTTTCATGGCATTCCAAAGCTGTGAGGCCCTTTTCAGGAGCTGGGGCTGTTCAACACCCAGCCGACACACACACACACACACACACACACACACACACACACACACACACACATGGGAAATCAA
>CM059307.1:9936832-9974332 GCA_030340665.1 Neosalanx taihuensis
AGAGCGGATGTTGATCCTTCTTCTGGAGAGGGACAGCTGTAAGGACACAAGGCTGTTGAGGGAGGAGTTGTAGCATGGATCCCATTACTGGTGTATGTGATGAGAGGGTGAGTGTGTGTGTGTGTGTGTGTGTGTGTGTGTGTGTGTGTGTGTGTGTGGGGGGGGGGGGGGGGGGGGCAGCAGCGATAAGCAGTCTCTCTGGTCCTGCAGTGGTGACACTGTGAGAAGCAGGTTATTTGTATCTTTTTCATTGTTTGTGACATTTGCTGTCTCCCATGTCTGACAAAGGAGACTGGACAGGGCGGACCTTACTGGGGAAGGGTGTGTGTGTGTGGGGTGTGTGTGTGTGTGTGTGTGGGTGTGTGTGTGGGTGTGTGTGTGTGTGTGTGTGTGTGTGAGAGAGAGAGAGAGAGACAGAGAGAGACAGAGAGAGACAGAGAGAGAGAAGAAGAGAGACAAAGGTACCATCTTTTTAATGAACGGCATCAGGACATGAAAACTGTGTTTTGGAACCTTCCTTCCTGTCTATTACTGGTGATGTTTTGGAACCTTCCTTCCTGTCTAGTGATCCATCACTGTTCTAGTGATGGAACATATTTGTTATTTGTTCTGCTGTGTGCACCCCCCCCCCCACACACTCCCCAGAAACAGAGTGATAACACACGGTGTGTGTTTGTGTTACATAAGTGTGGCTGTGTGTGCGCACACATCCCTGTTCACGCTCGTCTTTCGGAGATTGCCTCCGGTACCGGCGCTCTTGGTAGCATGTGAGTGATGTGCTGAAGGTGTGTGTGCGAGCGGAGCGATGAAGAGAGATGGATGGTTCCCCCCCCCCCCCCCCCCCCCCTGACAACGCTCCCTCCGTTCCCACGGTAATTGATTCCCCATCCGCTCGTTCCTCATCTGCAGTCGGAACGTCAGCAGAGAAACCAGGAAATGAATTAGGCAGAGCGATGCCCCTAATGGACCGTATGTCCCCAGAGACTTGGTCTGGTGCCCACAGACTGCCCTCCAGAACATGTGGCACACCCGGAATACAAGAAAGAAAATAGCGAATGTATACTCATGATGCAGTACTTCACTGACGATTGGCTTGTCCTTAAAGGCTCTCTCTCTCTCCTTCCTCCCTCATCTCTCTCTCCCTCCCTCATCTCTCTCTCTCTCTCTCTCTCTCTCTCTCTCTCTCTCTCTCTCTCTCTCTCTCTCTCTCTCTCTCTCTCCCTCAGTGAATCAGAGCCTTAAAAGCTCTCTCTCTTCCTTCCTCCCTCTCTCTCTTCCTTCCTTCCTCCCTCTCTTCCTCCCTCCCTCATCTCTCTCTCTCTCTCTCTCTCTCTCTCTCTCTCTCTCTCTCTCTCTCTCTCTCTCTCTCTCTCTCTCTCTCTCTCTCCCTCTCTCCCTCAGTGAATCAGATATGCCAGTACACTCATATATACACCATTATATCAGTGTTTATACCATATCTAGTCAGTGTTGGCTCTAATGAGCATTCTTGGCCCTTCTCAGAAGGATATGAACCCCTTCTTCAGGCTATCCATGGTGGAATGGGGGGGAGGGAGGGAGGGAGAGGGAGACAGAGAGAGGAAAGCCTAGTCAGCTGATCCCACTGCAAACACTGCAGCCATGTATCGATGGGTCTGAGTGTGTGTGTGTGTGTGTGTGTGTGTGTGTGTGTGTGTGTGTGTGTGTGTGTGTGGTGGGAAGGGGGGGGGGGGCGTGTGGAGCAAAGAGAAAGAGAAGGAGAAGCTAAAAAGCTAAGTGCTGTGAGTTATAATGCTAGTGACAAAGGAACAAAGACCTCAAGTAAGTCAATGAATGATGCACTGACTGGAAGCTCTTCTCATGTTGTACCTGTGACAATAAAGATCTATTCTAAGAGGGAGAAGAACATGAGGAGGGCCCTGTCTTCTACCATGGACACACTTAGATACCAGGGGAGGCAGGTGCCTGAGGGGGTTAGGGAGTCAGGCTAGTAAGCAAAAGGTTGTCAGTGCAATTGTAGCTGTGCCAACATGATGTTGTGTCCTTGGGCAAGGCACTTCACCCTACTGTCCTCAGGGGGAATGTCCCTGTACTTGCTGTAAGTCAGGCTGGATAAGAGCGTCTGATAAATGTGAATGACAGAGAAAAAGTAAAACCCTTCATCGCCCAACTCTCATCCTGTCACAGGGTGTCCTGCAGGTTCATTTGTTACGTTCATCAGAAAGTCTCTCAGTCAGAGTGTGTGCTCCCACCATGTTGGAGTCAACTAAAGAGATGTTCCCATGTGTGCTGAATAAAGAGCCGTGTGTTGTTCAACATGTTGACTAACGTGTTCCGTTTATAAGCTGTGCTCTTACACACGTGTGTGTGTGTGTCACAGTCACAGTGGTGTTTCCTGGTGCTAGAGTTCATAAGAGGCTTCGCTTCATCGCTAATACAGCGATGGATGGAGCGGGGAAAAGGGAGGAGGAAAAACACGAGGTGTTGCTTTTAACACGTACACGCCTGCGAAAACAGACGCCGTACAACGTGAAGAGAGCAGGCTGCTCATTTCCTGTTCGCCTCAGGTCTGCTTCCTACCTCACAACGCCAGGCGCACAAACTGCCCTTTGAAGAGAAAACCAGCCAACAGCGAAGCGAACACCAACCAGCCAACAGACAAACCAGAACGATCCCTCGCTTCCTTATCACAAGCCCATCCACATCCTGTCTCACGGTGAAATCCCGTGTCTGCTGTTCTTTCTTGTCCCTTAACGGGAAGCGACAGGAGACGCAAAGACTGATACTGAACGAGCGAGCGTGCTTAGATGAGATAAAACACACGGGATTCTTATCGAAACTTCCAACTTCCAACAAGACAAAGAAGAAGAGGATTAGGCGAATATGCAGAATGAAGCTGGTTCGTGCATGGGACCCTGAGACACAGCCAGCACCATAGCAGCTGGTCGTGCTTCAGGACACACCTCCATCAGGGGACGGCGTCTCTGCTCGGATGTCGGGGCGATGCCTCCGCTGAGAGCCGACGCAGCAGAACCATTATGCCAAACATCCTGCCTGGACCACATCCTACCCCAATTAACCTCACACACAGAAGCCCCTTCACACCCCTACTCTGTCTCTCTGTTCTCTCCCCCCCCCCCCAACCTTGACTATCTTCTTTTTCCTCATCTTTCACTCTCTCCTCTTTTTTACAGTCATCTAAAAGTACAACTTCATCAAGTGAATTGGACGTTACACGTTACAAAAGAGACGTTTGCTAATGCCAGTGTTGGAGTCGATCACGTCGAGCAGATTTTCAGCATATCAGATTCCACTGGGAACAAAGACTTCCAGTTATATACGACTCCTCGACTTGTTCCTCCAGGGTCTCTGTCCTGAAGGTTTTAGATCAGGGGTCTCACACTCATGCTATCGAGGGCCGAGAGGGTGCAGGTGTTCGTGTCAACCAGGCCACTACACCAGCTGATTTCACTAAACGTGTTTCTCTACTTGATAGACGTCAACCGTGCTTGGTTGACGTTGAAACCTGCACCCTCCTGGCACCTCGATGGCACCAGTTTGAGACCCCTGTTTTAGATGTTTCCCTGCTCCAGCACACCTGATTCCAATGAATGTGTTGTTATCAAGCTCTGTGGAAGCCTCACAATGACCCATTCATTAGAATCAGGTGTGCTGGAGCAGGGAAACATCTAGAACCTTCAGGACAGAGGCCCCCCCCCCCCCTGATCATCATAAAGGACAGAGCCCCCCCCCCCCTGATCATCATAAAGGACAGAGCCCCCCCCCCCCCCCCCGATCATCATAAAGGACAGAGGCCCCCCCCCCGATCATCTTAAAGGACAGGGTAGTTCCAGCTTGTCTGCTCAGGCTGAAGGCACCTTCATGTTCTACACGTGGATAAACATGTTCTGCATCTAATAAAGAACCATGTGAAGCACCCAACTAGAACCATGTGAAGCACCCAACTAGAACCATGTGAAGCACCCAACTAGAACCATGTGAAGCACCCAACTAGAACCATGTGAAGCACCCAACTAGAACCATGTGAAGCACCCAACTAGAACTTCAACCAAGTGGAAATAATCATTTTCTTAGCTCAGTAAAATCCTCTAACATAGCAGGAAATCAAACAGGAAACAATATTTCCAGAGTTCTCTCAGGTGTATTTGACACCTGACTGATAAGATAACAGAGGAAGGGAAGCCTCTTCATTTCCTGTTTGTGGTATATTGATTTTCTTTGCACCACCTTTGGACATCAGTTAAATGTTTCATAGCAATTTTTCATTCATACAGCTGATGCTTACCAAGTCCAAAGAATGTTATAGTTCAGAATGGCTCTGTGTTATACTGTGTTATACTGTGTTATACTGTGTTATACTGTGTTATACTGTGTTATATTGTGTTATACTGTGTTATACTGTGTTATACTGTGTTATATTGTGTTATACTGTGTTATACTGTGTTATACTGTGTTATACTGTGTTATATTGTGTTATACTGTGTTATACTGTGTTATACTGTGTTATATTGTGTTATACTGTGTTATACTGTGTTATATTGTGTTATACTGTGTTATACTGTGTTATACTGTGTTATACTGTGTTATATTGTGTTATACTGTGTTATACTGTGTTATACTGTGTTATACTGTGTTATATTGTGTTATACTGTGTTATACTGTGTTATACTGTGTTATACTGTGCCATTTACACATAAAACAGTGATCATCCTTAGCTGGATCTATTTTGGTCTCTGCTCTGAGGGGAAGCCCATCCACGGAATTATATAGTATACTGTACTGTCTGCAAAATACTGTGCACGTGTGTGTGAGTGAGTGTGTGAGTGTGTGTGTGTGTGTGTGTGTGTGTGTGTGTGAGTGTGTGTGTGTGAGTGTGTGAGTGTGTGTGTGTGTAATATTATGCAAAATTCTGCAGCCCACCTGCGGATTTACACAAGCCTGCAGAACTGACATCGCTGTATTCCCAAAGGAAGCCTGAAGCCTCTCTCTGCAACTAACTCTCTGTCTCTCTTTCTCTCTCTCTCTGCAACCATCTCTCTGTCTCTCTCTCTCTTTCTCTCTCTCTCTGCAACCATCTCTCTGTCTCTCTCTCTTTCTCTCTCTCTCTGCAACCATCTCTCTGTCTCTCTCTCTTTCTCTCTCTCTCTGCAACCATCTCTCTGTTTCTCTCTCTCTCTCTTTCTCTCTCTCTCTGCAACCATCTCTCTGTCTCTCTCTCTTTCTCTCTCTCTCTGCAACCATCTCTCTGTCTCTCTCTCTCTCTTTCTCTCTCTCTCTGCAACCATCTCTCTGTCTCTCTCTCTCTTTCTCTCTCTCTCTGCAACCATCTCTCTGTTTCTCTCTCTCTCTCTTTCTCTCTCTCTCTGCAACCATCTCTCTGTCTCTCTCTCTTTCTCTCTCTCTCTGCAACCATCTCTCTGTCTCTCTCTCTCTCTTTCTCTCTCTCTGCAACCATCTCTATGTCTCTCTCTCTCTCTTTCTCTCTCTCTCTGCAACCATCTCTCTGTCTCTCTCTCTTTCTCTCTCTCTCTGCAACTATCTCTCTGTCGCTCTCTCTCTCTTTCTCTCTCTCTCTCTGCAACTAACTCTGTATGTCTCTCTCTCTGTAACTATCTCTCTGTATGTCTCTCTCTCTGTAACTATCTCTCTGTATGTCTCTCTCTGTAACTATCTCTCTGTATGTCTCTCTCTGTAACTATCTCTCTGTATGTCTCGCTCTCTTTCTCTCTCTCTCTGCATCCATCTCTCTGTATGTCTCTCCATCTCTCTCACCTTCCATCTCTGTTTCTCTTTCTCCCAGCGTCTCTCTCCACCTCTTCCTTTGTCTTCCCCTCCCCCTCTCTGTCTCTGTCTCCCTCCATCTCTCCAGAAGCTTCTCTCAGGTTTCCCCGTGCTTCTGAAGCAGACAGATCATGTACTGTACCCACTCAAGAGACACACATGTACCTGCAGTGGAAACACCACACACCGTACACACACACACGTACACTGCACACAGACGCCACATCAAAGGCTCCGCTCACAACACAAAGCAACACGCACAACATGCTAATCAAATGTCCACATCAAAGGATATTTAAAGGAAATAAAAATGTAATTTACAGTCAGTGCAGAAGGGCTCAAAGCTACACTTACGCATATAAGATATAAAAGCACACAATCACACACACAAAGTGTTACACACAAGCTGTTACACACCAGAGAATGTGGATGTGAACTGACTTCAAAATGCAAAAAAAACATATTGTGTATTCCCAAAGCATATAGTATAGCCAATACACACACACACACACACACACACACACACACACTCACTCACTCACTCACTCACTCACAATACACACTCAAATGCAACACACACTGTGGAATGTAGAAGACAGCAAAATAGGAATTTGCTCAAACACAAGACACACACATCTGGAACATAAATAATACAGCTGAGATGGTACATTTGCCAAATACTGAGGGAAGTAGGGTGAAGTGCCTTGCCCAAGGACACAACATTATGTCAGCACAGCAAGGATTCGAACCAGGAACCTTCTGATTACTAGCCTGACTCCCCTACCACTCAGCCACCCTGACCCCCAACCCAAACATATCCCATGCAGGTCCAGGTACGATCTTCTTATAAGTGGCAATATTTACCCACTATTCACCTTATTTAGTACTTACTTTTTACATTCTTGCGCACATGAAACACAATCTACTTCAATCTCATCACGCTGGTATCAACAGTTATGAAAGGGGAGTTTTCACAAATTGCACAAAATGAACTTTAGGTGGTGTATTTTCACAGCCTGTTTTCCCAGGGAAATAATATAAGTAATTGGTGCAGGAACCAGGGGGGAAGGGGTGACCCGGGGGGGGGGGGGGGGGGGGGGGGGGCGTGTGCCTCCTCAATACTAGAGAGTGCTGCATGTGTCCTACTAACATTGCCCAAACCGCAGGGACAAAAAAAGGACACATTTTGAACACAAGATGTCGGTGTGTTTTGCTCTCAAATCTGTCTCCCGCCAATGTCAACGTCAATCATACGCCCTTGATAACAGGCAAATCTTTCGGAATTGTTAGACAACATATTCCATAGGACTCCATTCCTCCATTTTTAAAGAAGGCTAGTTTCTCAGAGAAGCTGCAGACATTGAAAGAGTAGATATGAGACCTGGCCTCCACATCATAGAAGGAGACCAGACCCTCCTCATAGTCCACAAACACCCCCACCTTCTGGGGCTTCTGTCTCAGGGAGAGGAGGGCACCAGGACCACCTGCACGCAGGTATTCATTTCCATCAGGACATCCATTTACATTTACATTTATTCGCTTTTATCCAAAGCGACTTACAGTAAGTACAGGGACATTTTCCCTGAGGTAAGTAGGGTGAAGTACCTTGCCCAAGAACACAACATCATATAGCCACAGCCGGGGCTCGATCTCACAACCTTCCGACCATGAGGCCAATGCCTTAACCATTGAGCCATCTGACCCCTAAGGGTTACCCTACCCTAACCCCAACCCAACCCTAACCCATCCAGAGTGACTTACAGCTAGTACAGGGACATTCCCCCCTGAGGGAAGCAGGGTGAAGTGCCTTGACCAAGGACACAACGACATGTTGGCACAGCCGGGAGTCGACCTGGCATTGAACTGGCAACCCTCTGATTACCAGCCAGATTCCCTAACCGCTCAGCCTCCTAAATCACCTTTAGTTATCCTTAAAGACGCCATGATGGATGCTGGATTCCAGAACAGCTACAGTAGATGATCATGTAAGATTCGACATTGTTTACGTTTCAATATTTTTTTATTAGTGGGAAGAAAGAAAACTGAAAACAGGTTATTGATGAATTATTGATGAGTTATTAGGTTAAAGCGGTGAGGGGTGTGAATCATCTTATCGTTTGGACTTTGACTCTCAGGTTTACTACAATCAATCACCTCAGTGAAAAGCTGTTCCCAACTTCAGCCACCCTCCATGTACCCCTTCACTCACACACTTACACTTACTCACACACTTACTCTTACTCACACACTTACTCTACAACAGTGAAACAGTGAATACTGTGCATGAGAATCCATGGGAAAATACAGGCAGCCTTTGTGCAAAAACTTTATTTTATTTGTCTAGTGTATTAAAACGTTTAACGTTTTTATGTTCCCAAAATCCCAACAAAATCAATATAGAACATCTGTATATTTTGCCCCAACTTCATCTGTATATTTATTGCTAATCTTTATATTTATTTCCACATCTGTTACATTGCACTAACCTGTACATAACTGTTCATTTAACCAATCAGCATAGTTAATCTGTACAGAATTGATCTAAATATAACTGTATATAACTGCTTCTCCAGAAATCCAAATTAAATAGTTATCCACTGGTCTAGTATATCTACTTCAAACAATGTTATACATTACATCCACCACCCTATCATTGCATTGCATATAGTCATCAAAATTAATTGGTCGGTAATCCCAAATAATTATCAGTCAATTGTTAGATACAGAATACCGATAATTAAAAGACAATTTGTTAAATTCATTCAATAGGTCAGTTTCACAGTGTAAGAGCCAAACATGTAATTGTGTTGGTTTGGGGCTCAACACTGGGTGGCGCTGTTTGGCTCGGCTATGAGCCGGGGGGTCACAGGTTGTGGGAGGTGTTGACCCGGAAGAGGATATGGTTTTGACTGCTTGTGGCAGAGTTTGCTACAGTCACCCATGCTTGTAGAAGTTTTGTTTGCACCAATCCATGGAATGAAGGAATAAGACTTTAGCCAGGTTTTGAACTCAGGTTTTGAGCAACAGGGAAAAGCAATAGCCCCCTAGTGCATCATACCAGAGCCTGTTGCAGCATTAACCTGACCTTTATTCACAGCCTATTACAGGGTTATGATCAGAGGAGCTGCATTTTTGCCGCCATGATTGGAGCTAGGGCTGAAATATGGATACAGTTTCCCTCTGAAGCTGCAGTCAGTGAAAGAGTAGATATGAGACCTGGCCTCCACATCATAGAAGGAGACCAGACCCTCCTCATAGTCCACAAACACCCCCACCTTCTGGGGCTTCTGTCTCAGGGAGAGAAGGACACCAGGGGCAGCATTAGCCGTGTACTCATTGCCATTCCTCAGAGAGTCCAGTATCCCTCCTCCGGTCGATCCAAAAGTTGGACCAAGATCTTCCGGTTGACGGACTCGTTGACCACTCCTAAATCCCAAATAATCTTCCCTTTAACCCCAACTTCGTAGTAGGACCTACCGTCAGAGAGGTCCTGCTTCCCCAGGACACCAAGGGTGCGGGTAAACCTCCCTGGACTGTCAGGAAGATTGTTCCAGACTTCTCCATGTGTCACTCGTTTCCCATCGTCAGACAGAAGCAGTTTGGGATGAGCTGTGTCAGGGTCCAGAGTCACATCCACTGCATACTGCTGAATCCTCTTCAGCCTGACTTCTGGAAACTTCTCCATCTCTTTATTGAGCGTCTCTTTTAACTGTGAGATGGTTCTTTCCAAAGCTCCCTTGAACAGATCTTCATGGACTCTGACCTCAGGGTAGTCTTTCATTTGCGGGGCGCTCAGTGTCGGGGTCCTCTGGAGAAGGTGGAGGTGGTCGTCGCTGCAGGAGAATTTCTCCAGCTCAGTGCTTCTCCTCTTCAGCTCAGTGATCTCCTGCTCCAGATCTTTGATGAAGCCTTCAGCCTGTTTCTCTGCTGCTCTCTGCTTCTCCTCAATCACCTCAATGAGCTCAGCCTGGCTTCTCTCAATGGAGCGCAGCAGAGCAGTGAAGATGTCCACGCTGTCTGATATCTCTTCAAGTGCATCTCTCTTGCTGGTCTCTACCGAGCGTTTGATCTCCTCAACCTTCCTAAAGCGGATCTGGATCATCTGGTTCATTTCAGCCAGCATCTCGTGCATCTTTCCTTTCCTTTCATTGTATTCCTCCTCTAGAGAAACAGCGTTGTGAGTCCGGTGTTCCGTGTTGACGCACATGAGACACACACAGGTGTGGTCGGTCCTACAGAACAGCTCCAGAGGTCTGTCGTGCTTCTGACACATCCTGTCCTCCAGGTTCTCCACAGGGTCGATCAGCTTGTGTTTCTTCAAGGCTGCAACTCTCTGATGAGGCTCCAGGTGAGTCTCACAGTAAGAGGCCAGACACACCAGACAGGACTTCAGGGCCTTGAGCTTGGTACCTGTACAGTAGTCACATGACACATCCTCAGGTTTGGCTTGTGGTTCCTTTTTAACGTTGGTTTTCATCCTAAATTTCTCCACCACATCTCTGAACATCGTGTTCACGAAGATGTCAGGTCTTCTGAGAAAGTTCCTCTGACACAGGGGACACTGACACAGGTCACTGTTGTCCCAGTGCCTGGTGATACAGGCCTTGCAGTAGTTGTGTCCACATGGAGTAGAGACAGGATCAGTGAACACATCCAGACAGATAGAACACTGGAACTGATCTTCAGACAGGAGACTGCTGCAGGAAGCCATTTCTAGAGCAAAACCAAAAGGACGACCATAAAAACATGTCTTTGCATTTGTGTTTGGTCTGAATTGATTTTGCTACCCAACATTCTGGCTTACTTTGAGGCTTTTGATTGGCATTTTTAACACACTGTAGATGAAGACTTATTAAATGCAATTAAGTACAATTTACATGTATCATACACTCTTATCCAGAGTGACTTACAGCAAGTACAGGGACATTCCCCCTGAGGACAGTAGGGTGAAGTGCCTTGCCCAAGGACACAACGTCATATTGACACAGTCCTTTGAATAAGGTACCTTCTGATTCCTAACATGACTCCCTAACCTAAACTGCGCTACACGATTCCCCAAATGATTTAGTTCAGTAAAACAGTCAAAACACCAATTGAAAATTGAATAATTTTTCTCTTCTCAAATGGAATCTCTCTACTTACATCTTTCAGCGGTTGCTTAATCTGTGCTTCTGTTTATATATATATATGTTAGTTTAAAAGCTAAAGAAAACAATGTTTTTATTGCGTGCAAAACCGACTGTATGAAGTATCTGAATGTAGTTTCACTTTCATGTGTGTCTGTCCCTCCCCCTCTCTCAGGGCTCATGCATATTCACCAGCTCCTCTTCCTGCTGCACAGTTAACCCCTCACATGGCTTCATCCTTATAAGGGAGCGTACTTCATCCAGAGGGCTGGGAGGCTCACAGGCTGGGGCAGTGGTCCTCAATCCTGGTCCTCAGGACCCACTGTCCTGCATGTTTTAGATCAGTGGTCCTCAATCCTGGTCCTCAGGACCCACTGTCCTGCATGTTTTAGATCAGTGGTCCTCAACCCTGGTCCTCAGGACCCACTGTCCTGCATGTTTTAGATCAGTGGTCCTCAACCCTGGTCCTCAGGACCCACTGTCCTGCATGTTTTAGATCAGTGGTCCTCAATCCTGGTCCTCAGGACCCACTGTCCTGCATGTTTTAGATCAGTGGTCCTCAATCCTGGTCCTCAGGACCCACTGTCCTGCATGTTTTAGATCAGTGGTCCTCAATCCTGGTCCTCAGGACCCACTGTCCTGCATGTTTTAGATCAGTGGTCCTCAATCCTGGTCCTCAAGACCCACTGTCCTGCATGTTTTAGATCAGTGGTCCTCAATCCTGGTCCTCAGGACCCACTGTCCTGCATGTTTTAGATCAGTGGTCCTCAATCCTGGTCCTCAAGACCCACTGTCCTGCATGTTTTACATGTTTCCCCCCTCCCACACACACCTGAGTCAAATAAATAGCCGTTATCAGATTTCAGCTGAGCTTCATAATCATGAATCCTATTAATTTGTGTTTGAGTAGACACAGACTGTATTTGTATGTTTTTCTGAGGTGACTGATCGGGACATTGAAATCCACTATCCACTATCCAGACCACCTTGTGCTCTTAAGGCAACCTGACTTCTCTCATAAACACACACACACACACACACACATTTGTCACTGACTATTGACTGTCAGTCACACTCAATTAAAATTCAAAACAGGCCTAAGCAATCAATAACCAATACACATTCTCCTCAGGATTCAGGAAGTCCATCATTGATCGAATTATCATCCTGAAGGTCTGCTCATCAGTGAATGAGGCCGTGTCCATTTGTAGTCCTGTTTGTAGTTCAGGTGAGAGGCTGTGTTATGTAGCGTTGTGTTATGTATGTAGATCAGGGGTGCCCAATCCTGGTCCTCGAGAGCCTCTATCCTGACAGTTTTAGATGTTTCCCTGCTCTAGTAGAGCTGATTTTAATGAATGATCATTATGAGACTTCCACAGAGCTTGATAACAACCCTTCATTAGAATCAGGTGTGCTGGAGAACACATCTAAAACTGTCAGGATAGAGGCTCTCGAGGACCAGGATTGGACACCCCTGATGTAGGGAGTATAGTGACTGCTGGACCTGAAGTTAGTTTCCCCCAGGATCTCAAGCTAGGATCAGTCTCCCCCACAGCCAAACTTAGGTTTGTCCTTCCCCAAGCTTCTCTCCCACCTTTAGTCTGGTCTGCAACCAGAACCTTCTTCGTTGTCCTGAAGTGACTCTCGACTCTTCTTGTGAAATGTTCACTCAAGGCGACCATAGAGAAATGACTCACTCAACCTAAATGGTTTATGGGAGGTTTTATATGAAACGCTTCCCTTGGACCTTTCTAGAATGAGATTCTTTACAACCTGTGAGCCATGTGTCTCTGATGCAGGAGGCCAGCGGAAGCTAGAGGTGCTCTAGTCTACACACACCAAACACTGTTACTCTGCCACAGGGTCACATGACCAAACACTGTTACTCTGCCAGAGTCACATGACCAAACACTGTTACTCTGCCAGAGTCACATGACCAAACAATGTTACTCTACCACAGGGTCACATGACCAAACACTGTTACTCTGCCACAGAGTCACATGACCAAACACTGTTAATCTGCCACAGGGTCACATGACCAAACACTGTTACTCTGCCAGAGTCACATGACCAAACACTGTTACTCTGCCAGAGTCACATGACCAAACAATGTTACTCTACCACAGGGTCACATGACCAAACACTGTTACTCTGCCACAGAGTCACATGACCAAACACTGTTAATCTGCCACAGGGTCACATGACCAAACACTGTTACTCTGCCACAGGGTCACATGACCAAACACTGTTACTCTGCCACAGGGTCACATGACCAAACACTGTTACTCTGCCACAGGGTCACATGACCAAACACTGTTACTCTGCCACAGAGTCACATGACCAAACACTGTTACTCTGCCACAGGGTCACATGACCAGACACTGTTACTCTGCCACAGAGTCACATGACCAGACACTGTTACTCTGCCACAGGGTCACATGACCAAACACTGTTACTCTGCCACAGAGTCACATGACCAAACACTGTTACTCTGCCACAGGGTCACATGACCAGACACTGTTACTCTGCCACAGAGTCACATGACCAGACACTGTTACTCTGCCACAGAGTCACATGACCAGACACTGTTACTCTGCCACAGAGTCACATGACCAAACACTGTTACTCTGCCACAGGGTCACATGACCAAGAAAGGTACAGACAGGGAGGGAAGAAGGGAGGGAGGGATTGGGTACAGAGGGATCGAGATAGAGGGAAAGAAAGAGAGAGGGAGGGTGTACAGAGAGGGAGGGATGGAGGGAGGGAGGGAGGGGGTACAGAGGGATCAAGATAGAGGGAAAGAAAGAGAGAGGGAGGGTGTACAGAGAGGGAGGGATGGAGGGAGGGATGGAGGGAGGGAGGGAGGGGGTACAGAGAGGGAGGGATGGAGGGAGGGAGGGAGGGTGTACAGAGAGGGAGGGATGGAGGGAGGGAGGGAGGGGGTACAGAGAGGGAGGGATGGAGGGAGGGAGGGGGTACAGAGATGGAGGGATGGAGGGAGGGAGGGGGTACAGAGAGGGAGGGATGGAGGGAGGGAGGGAGGGTGTACAGAGAGATGGAGAGAGAGGGAGGGGGTACAGAGAGATGGAGAGAGAGGGAGGGGGTACAGAGAGATGGAGAGAGAGAGGGGGTACAGAGAGATGGAGAGAGAGGGAGGGGGTACAGAGAGATGGAGAGAGAGAGGGGGTACAGAGAGATGGAGAGAGAGGGAGGGAGGGGTACAGAGAGATGGAGAGAGAGGGAGGGGGTACAGAGAGATGGAGAGAGAGGGAGGGGGTACAGAGAGATGGAGAGAGAGGGAGGGAGGGGTACAGAGAGATGGAGAGAGAGGGAGGGAGGGGGTACAGAGAGATGGAGAGAGAGGGAGGGGGTACAGAGAGATGGAGAGAGAGGGAGGGGGTACAGAGAGATGGAGAGAGAGGGAGGGAGGGGTACAGAGAGATGGAGAGAGAGGGAGGGAGGGGGTACAGAGAGATGGAGAGAGAGGGAGGGGGTACAGAGAGATGGAGAGAGAGAGAGAGAAGGAGGGACAAAGTATGTGCAGGGGAAGAGGGAGTGAGTTCACCTCTGTTGGGATCAATCACACAGGGAGAGGAGACAGAAATCACTTTGTATCCAGTGTAGGTATTGATTAGTCCTGCATTTGAATCAGCGTCTGTCTGGTCACCCCCTTGGCACAGTCTCTGTGTGTGTGTGTGTGTGTGTGTGTGTGTGTGTGTGTGTGTGTGTGTGTGTGTGTGTGTGAGACAGAGACAGCACACACCCAATAGTTAGGGTTAACTATCGAGTTCATGATTAGCAGAATCCCAGACCTTCAGAATCATCAGGAGTTTGCAAACCGAGGTCATTTACAGATCCAGGAAGTTGGGATTTCCAGGTTTCTGAGCACAAAATACAGGTTTGTTTGCTGGTCCATTAGAACCAGGGGAACATAACACAGGCTGTTTGATCAGGTCACAGTACTGCACAGGCGGGAGGAGTTAGAGAAGCTGTGAGCAGCTACACACACCTGGACACGACCACAGCCGAATGGAAGTCCTGTGGCGCAGTGGGTAAGGGTTAGGGTTAGTAATCAGAAGGTCCCTGGTTCAAACCCCTGGCCATGCCAACTTGATGTTGTTGAAGAAAGTGTTTCGTCCGTCTCTTCATAAACGGAGTGACAGTTCAGTTGAGTTCTGGATTAAATACGTATTTAACAACCTGCAGATTGGGAGAGAAATGACCAGACCTCTGGCAACAAAATGAAGACAGTACAAAGCGTAGGTCTCAATCATGGCTCTCTCCCGGACAAAGGCAAGAGAGCATTCTTTTATAGGGCACAAGAATGTAAACATAGATAGTGACAGTCAGGCGGTAATGACGTTACAACAGTCTTCATAGAAGGTGTGTTCAGTAGTGATTAATATAAGTACACAGGAAATCTAATTTCTTCCACAATGTTGTGTACTTGGGCAAGGCACTTCACCCTACTGTCCTCAGGGGGAATGACCCTGTACTTGATGTAAGTCGCTCTGGATAAGAGCGTCTGATAAATGTAAATGAATCAACCTTTTGGTTTGATATCACATGTAAACAATCATTAGTCAGTCTAAAAAAACGCATCTCACATGAGTACACAGCACACACTGGTTACTGTACACTGCATGCATCATTCTGATTGGCTTCAAATCCAGAGCCAATCAGACAGGCTAGACAGGAGCTTGTGGGTATGGATGACACGTCGCCGTGGCAGCGGAGGGTCTGAGTGTATTCGGCAGAGTGTCACATGGAATCTGGTCAATCTGACAGCCTGAAGACAAGCCCCACTTCATCAGCTCCACAGGGACAGGAGGTGTGAGGACAGACTGACATGAGCTGTGAGGACAGACTGACATGAGGACAGACTGACATGAGCTGTGAGGACAGTGTAATGGAATATTTTGATGTTCCATAGTTATACTATCAGATTTTTATAAGTTGTGTTGATGTTTTGAAAATGCACCATATATGCTACACTTCCCCCACAGACAGGACATAGCACAGACTTGTTTATCCTATCAATACAGTTGCGTAAGACAGAAGGCCTGGGCGACCACCCTCCTTTGAAAGTGCTAATCAACTAGTTTATCCTATCAATGCAGTTGTGTAAGACAAAAGGCCTGGAAGATCACCCTCCTTTGAAAATGCTAATCAACTGTTGTCAACTGTATTCTATCAATGCCATTGTGTAGACATAAGGTCTGGAAACTCCTCACCCCCCCCCCCCCCTTTTCCCCCCCTTTGGAACCGCTTGTGACAAGAATGTGGGGAGGGGGAGGGGTTCTTAGAGGATAAATGCTTGGCCCACCTGGGCCGCTGGGCCGGTGTCCTCCAGAACTAAAAAGTGTCTGTGAGGCCCGGTCACAGAGCTCTGTTTATGTGTGTGTCTTGTGTGTTGTCTGTTTTATGTTCCATGTGTTCCTATTGCAATACTCTGTTCATGTTAAAGGTTCAATAAATTTGTAACTAACAAACTTAACATACTTTGTGTCCTTACAACGTCCGAAACCAAAAAGTTCCCTTCACAACAGACTGACATGAGGACAGACTGACATGAGCTGTGAGGACAGACTGACATGAGGACAGACTGACATGAGCTGTGAGGACAGACTGACATGAGCTGTGAGGACAGACTGACATGAGGACAGACTGACATGAGCTGTGAGGACAGACTGACATGAGCTGTGAGGACAGACTGACATGAGGACAGACTGACATGAGCTGTGAGGACAGACTGACATGAGCTGTGAGGACAGACTGACATGAGGACAGACTGACATGAGCTGTGAGGACAGACTGACATGAGCTGTGAGGACAGACTGACATGAGCTGTGAGGACAGACTGACATGAGGACAGACTGACATGAGCTGTGAGGACAGACTGACATGAGGACAGACTGACATGAGCTGTGAGGACAGACTGACATGAGGACAGACTGACATGAGCTGTGAGGACAGACTGACATGAGGACAGACTGACATGAGCTGTGAGGACAGACTGACACGAGCTGTGAGGACAGACTGACATGAGGACAGACTGACATGAGCTGTGAGGACAGACTGACATGAGCTGTGAGGACAGACTGACATGAGGACAGACTGACATGAGCTGTGAGGACAGACTGACATGAGCTGTGAGGACAGACTGACATGAGGACAGACTGACATGAGCTGTGAGGACAGACTGACATGAGCTGTGAGGACAGACTGACATGAGGACAGACTGACATGAGCTGTGAGGACAGACTGACATGAGGACAGACTGACATGAGCTGTGAGGACAGACTGACATGAGGTGTGAGGACAGACTGACATGAGCTGTGAGGACAGACTGACACGAGCTGTGAGGACAGACTGACATGAGGACAGACTGACATGAGCTGTGAGGACAGACTGACATGAGCTGTGAGGACAGACTGACATGAGGTGTGAGGACAGACTGACATGAGCTGTGAGGACAGACTGACATGAGCTGTGAGGACAGACTGACATGAGCTGTGAGGACAGACTGACATGAGGACAGACTGACATGAGCTGTGAGGACAGACTGACATGAGCTGTGAGGACAGACTGACATGAGCTGTGAGGACAGACTGACATGAGGACAGACTGACATGAGCTGTGAGGACAGACTGACATGAGGACAGACTGACATGAGGACAGACTGACATGAGCTGTGAGGACAGACTGACATGAGCTGTGAGGACAGACTGACATGAGCTGTGAGGACAGACTGACATGAGGTGTGAGGACAGACTGACATGAGCTGTGAGGACAGACTGACATGAGCTGTGAGGACAGACTGACATGAGCTGTGAGGACAGACTGACATGAGCTGTGAGGACAGACTGACACGAGCTGTGAGGACAGACTGACATGAGGACAGACTGACATGAGCTGTGAGGACAGACTGACATGAGCTGTGAGGACAGACTGACATGAGCTGTGAGGACAGACTGACATGAGGACAGACTGACATGAGCTGTGAGGACAGACTGACATGAGGACAGACTGACATGAGGACAGACTGACATGAGCTGTGAGGACAGACTGACATGAGGACAGACTGACATGAGCTGTGAGGACAGACTGACACGAGCTGTGAGGACAGACTGACATGAGGACAGACTGACATGAGCTGTGAGGACAGACTGACATGAGCTGTGAGGACAGACTGACATGAGGACAGACTGACATGAGCTGTGAGGACAGACTGACATGAGCTGTGAGGACAGACTGACATGAGGACAGACTGACATGAGCTGTGAGGACAGACTGACATGAGCTGTGAGGACAGACTGACATGAGGACAGACTGACATGAGCTGTGAGGACAGACTGACATGAGGACAGACTGACATGAGCTGTGAGGACAGACTGACATGAGGACAGACTGACATGAGCTGTGAGGACAGACTGACATGAGCTGTGAGGACAGACTGACATGAGCTGTGAGGACAGACTGACATGAGGACAGACTGACATGAGGTGTGAGGACAGACTGACATGAGCTGTGAGGACAGACTGACATGAGGTGTGAGGACAGACTGACATGAGCTGTGAGGACAGACTGACACGAGCTGTGAGGACAGACTGACATGAGGACAGACTGACATGAGCTGTGAGGACAGACTGACATGAGCTGTGAGGACAGACTGACATGAGGTGTGAGGACAGACTGACATGAGCTGTGAGGACAGACTGACATGAGCTGTGAGGACAGACTGACATGAGCTGTGAGGACAGACTGACATGAGGACAGACTGACATGAGCTGTGAGGACAGACTGACACGAGCTGTGAGGACAGACTGACATGAGGACAGACTGACACGAGCTGTGAGGACAGACTGACATGAGGACAGACTGACATGAGGACAGACTGACACGAGGACAGACTGACATGAGGTGTGAGGACAGACTGACAGTTAGAATGTGGCTCAAATCAATGCAGGGCAGCGGCTGTTTGGATAATGTTGCATAACTTACATTTACATGGAGTCATTCATCAGACGCTCTTATCCAGAGAGACTTACAGTAAGTACAGGGACATTCCCCCCTGAGGACAGTAGGGTGAAGTGCCTTGCCCAAGGACACAACGTCATGTTGGCACAGCCAGGGTTTGAACCAGGGACCTTCTGATTACTAGCCTGAGGGCACCACATGACCCCACATAACTAAAGGAACACTAATGCAGGTTGTCTATGTTAGCAGCTTCACTGTTTAAATGATCAACTGCTTGAGTGTTTAGTTCCTGTGTAGAAACACCAGCCAGGAGGCCAGCTGATCCTATCTGATCCTGGCTTCCAGCAATCCTGCAACGTCCCAGAACGTGCCTTGGAGTTGAACGCAGCTCAGTTTGGCTCCAGACCTCCAGTGTACACAGACCCAGAGAGGAAGCATGGGACGTGACCATATTTGGAGTGTTGCGAGAGACATTTGTTTACTTTTTGTGTTCCTCTGGTTCTCTTTACACTAAACAAGGTCTTTCCACCGCGCCCAGCCTCACAAGGAGAGACTAGGGCGATGGCTGTCAACATGGCTGACCCAGGAGAGACACCAGAACACAGCTATCACCATGGAGACACCAGAAACACAGCTATCACCATGGAGACCCCAGAAACACAGCTATCACCATGGAGACACCAGAAACACAGCTATCACCATGGAGACCCCAGAACACAGCTATCACCATGGAGACACCAGAACACAGCTATCACCATGGAGACACCAGAACACAGCTATCACCATGGAGACACCAGAAACACAGCTATCACCATGGAGACACCAGAAACACAGCTATCACCATGGAGACACCAGAAACACAGCTATCACCATGGAGACCCCAGAACACAGCTATCACCATGGAGACACCAGAACACAGCTATCACCATGGAGACACACATCCTGAACTTAGCCACAGCGTCTAGCGAAGGCCACAGTTCGGTTTGCGTGAGGTACCATGGCAACCATCTAGCCGACCGTGGAACTGTTGTGGGACTAGTCAAGCAAAGCCTGCTGTAAACCATGAGTGAAGGAGTGAGTAGACTTGTTGAGGCTTGTGCCTGTAGTATGAATATGTGTGTGTGTGAGATAGAGAGAGAGAGAGAGAGAGAGAGAGACTGTGTGTTTAAATGTGTGTGAGAGTGTGTGAGAGAGAGAGTGTGTGTGTGAGAGAGAGCGAGTGTGTGTGTGAGAGAGAGAAAGAGAGAGAGAGAGAAAATCCAGCCATGATTATAGAAGAAGGGAGAGAGGAGAGGGATGCAGTGTTTGTGCAGTGGACAGCTGTGCCTCGTCACGCGTATGAATCCTGCCACTTCCTGTTCCAACCAGCCAGCACAGGAAGCCAGCGCACATCTGAGGGGAGTTCAGCCGGTAAAACAGCCAGGAAGGCCGGGGGGGGGGGGGGGGGGGGGAGCGTTATGAGCAGTGTGTTTCAGAACCACCTGCCTCCATGTCAGGCTGGTTTTTAGGAGGATTCAGGACTTCAGAGTCGGTTCTGTTCTCCAAACACGGACATCCCAACAGAAAAGCAGGGAAACCTTCTCTGTGACATGTGACTGGAGGTCAGGTGGCTGAGCGGTGAGGGAATCAGGCTAGCAATCAGAAGGTCGCAGGTTTGAAACCCGGTCGTGCCAACATGATGCTGTGTCCTTGGGCAAGACACTTCACCCTACTGTCCTCAGGGGGGAATGACCCTGTACTTGCTGTAAGTAGCTCTGGATAAGAGTGTCTGCTAAATGTATAATGCTGATTAATTCAAATATTTATATGTAGTGTTATTAGCAGTGAGAAAGCTAGGAATCTTCTGTACAGCTGTACAGGTTTAGAGTACCGTCCAGTTTAAAGCTGCCTAGCTGATCATCACTGTCTCATCAAGACCAAAGTAACCACATAACCACATCTACTGTAACCACATCTACTGTAACCACATCTACTGTAACCACATCTGCTGTAACCACATCTACTGTAACCACATCTGCTGTAACCACATCTACTGTAACCACATCTACTGTAACCACATCTGCTGTAACCACATCTACTGTAATCACATCTGCTGTAACCACATCTACTGTAACCACATCTACTGTAACCACATCTACTGTAACCACATCTGCTGTAACCACATCTGTTGTAACCACATCTGTTGTAACCACATCTACTGTAACCACATCTACTGTAACCACATCTACTGTAACCACATCTGCTGTAACCACATCTGCTGTAACCACATCTACTGTAACCACATCTACTGTAACCACATCTACTGTAACCACATCTGCTGTAACCACATCTGCTGTAACCACATCTGCTGTAATCGCATCTGCTGTAACCGCATCTGCTGTAACCGCATCTACTGTAACCGCATCTACTGTAACCACATCTGCTGTAACCACATCTGCTGTAACCACATCTGCTGTAACCGCATCTGCTGTAACCGCATCTACTGTAACCGCATCTACTGTAACCACATCTGCTGTAACCACATCTGCTGTAACCACATCTGCTGTAACCACATCTACTGTAACCACCACATCTGTTGTAACCACATCTATTGTAACCACATCTGCTGTAACCACATCTGCTGTAACCACATCTGTTGTAACCACATCTATTGTAACCACATCTGCTGTAACCACATGTGCTGTAACCACATCTGTTGTAACCACATCTATTGTAACCACATCTGTTGTAACCACATCTGCTGTAACCACATCTATTGTAACCACATCTGCTGTAACCACATCTACTGTAACCACATCTGCTGTAACCACATCTGCTGTAACCACATCTGCTGTAACCGCATCTGCTGTAACCGCATCTGCTGTAACCGCATCTACTGTAACCGCATCTACTGTAACCACATCTGCTGTAACCACATCTGCTGTAACCACATCTGCTGTAACCACATCTACTGTAACCACCACATCTGCTGTAACCACATCTGCTGTAACCACATCTGCTGTAACCGTATCTGCTGTAACCGCATCTACTGTAACCGCATCTACTGTAACCACATCTGCTGTAACCACATCTGCTGTAACCACATCTGCTGTAACCACATCTACTGTAACCACCACATCTGTTGTAACCACATCTATTGTAACCACATCTGCTGTAACCACATCTGCTGTAACCACATCTGTTGTAACCACATCTATTGTAACCACATCTGCTGTAACCACATGTGCTGTAACCACATCTGTTGTAACCACATCTATTGTAACCACATCTGTTGTAACCACATCTGCTGTAACCACATCTATTGTAACCACATCTGCTGTAACCACATCTGCTGTAACCGCATCTGCTGTAACCGCATCTACTGTAACCGCATCTACTGTAACCACATCTGCTGTAACCACATCTGCTGTAACCACATCTGCTGTAACCACATCTACTGTAACCACCACATCTGTTGTAACCACATCTATTGTAACCACATCTGCTGTAACCACATCTGCTGTAACCACATCTGTTGTAACCACATCTATTGTAACCACATCTGCTGTAACCACATGTGCTGTAACCACATCTGTTGTAACCACATCTATTGTAACCACATCTGTTGTAACCACATCTGCTGTAACCACATCTATTGTAACCACATCTGCTGTAACCACATCTACTGTAACCACATCTGCTGTAACCACATCTGCTGTAACCACATCTGCTGTAACCGCATCTGCTGTAACCGCATCTGCTGTAACCGCATCTACTGTAACCGCATCTACTGTAACCACATCTGCTGTAACCACATCTGCTGTAACCACATCTGCTGTAACCACATCTACTGTAACCACCACATCTGCTGTAACCACATCTGCTGTAACCACATCTGCTGTAACCGTATCTGCTGTAACCGCATCTACTGTAACCGCATCTACTGTAACCACATCTGCTGTAACCACATCTGCTGTAACCACATCTGCTGTAACCACATCTACTGTAACCACCACATCTGTTGTAACCACATCTATTGTAACCACATCTGCTGTAACCACATCTGCTGTAACCACATCTGTTGTAACCACATCTATTGTAACCACATCTGCTGTAACCACATGTGCTGTAACCACATCTGTTGTAACCACATCTATTGTAACCACATCTGTTGTAACCACATCTGCTGTAACCACATCTATCGTAACCACATCTGCTGTAACCACATCTACTGTAACCACATCTGCTGTAACCACATCTGCTGTAACCGCATCTGCTGTAACCGCATCTGCTGTAACCGCATCTGCTGTAACCGCATCTACTGTAACCGCATCTACTGTAACCACATCTGCTGTAACCACATCTGCTGTAACCACATCTGCTGTAACCGCATCTACTGTAACCACATCTGCTGTAACCACATCTGCTGTAACCACATCTACTGTAACCACCACATCTGCTGTAACCACATCTGCTGTAACCACATCTGCTGTAACCGCATCTGCTGTAACCGCATCTACTGTAACCGCATCTACTGTAACCACATCTGCTGTAACCACATCTGCTGTAACCACATCTGCTGTAACCACATCTACTGTAACCACCACATCTGTTGTAACCACATCTATTGTAACCACATCTGCTGTAACCACATCTGCTGTAACCACATCTGTTGTAACCACATCTATTGTAACCACATCTGCTGTAACCACATGTGCTGTAACCACATCTGTTGTAACCACATCTATTGTAACCACATCTGTTGTAACCACATCTGCTGTAACCACATCTATTGTAACCACATCTGCTGTAACCACATCTATTGTAACCACATCTGTTGTAACCACATCTGCTGTAACCACATCTATTGTAACTACATCTACTGTAACCGCATCTGTTGTAACCACATCTATTGTAACCACATCTGCTGTAACCACATCTGTTGTAACCACATCTATTGTAACCACATCTGCTGTAACCACATGTGCTGTAACCACATCTGTTGTAACCACATCTGTTGTAACCACATCTGCTGTAACCACATCTACTGTAACCGCATCTACTGTAACCACATCTACTGTAACCACATCTACTGTAACCACATCTGCTGTAACCACATCTGCTGTAACCACATCTATTGTAACCACATCTGTTGTAACCACATCTGTTGTAACCACATCTGCTGTAACCACATCTGTTGTAACCACATCTGTTGTAACCACATGTGCTGTAACCACATCTGCTGTAACCACATCTACTGTAACCACATCTGAACATAACCACATCTGCTGTAACCACATAATCACAACACAGAAAATCCCTTCGGTCATCTGGTGAACATGCAGACCTAAACCAACACTCACAGATATTCATTCCATGAAACACACCCAGCTGCTATTCATTATGCCTGATGTCCATCTGATGCATTCTGAGACAAGATGTTATCAGACTAGGCAAACAATTCAGCACAAGACATTCATGTGTGTGGTGTGTGTTTGTGTGTGTGTGTGTGTATGTGTATGTGTGCATGCATGTGCGTGAGGTGTGTGTGTGTTATCTAGATCTACTCTTACTGAGTGATTCTGACAGCATTGGACCTCATTTTCATTGAAATGCCTCTGTCGGTCCCTCTCACTATACCAATCTCTCTCACACAATGTTTTCTCTCCATCCATCTCACACTCTCTCTCTCCATCTCTCTCTCCTTCTTTCTGTACCCGTCCCTCCCTCTTTCATTTTCTCTCTCCTTCACCATCTCTCTGTACCCAATCCCTCTCTATCCCTCCCTCTCCCCCTCCCTCCCTCCCTCTCCCCCCCCCTCCCTCCCTCCCTCCCTCCCTCCCTCCCTCCTCTTTTCCTCTCCCCCCTCCCTTCCTCCCTCCCTCCACCTCTCTCCCTCCCTCCCCCTCTCCCCCTCTCTCCCTCCCTCCCTCCCTCCCTCCCCCTCTCCCCCTCTCTGCCTCCCACCCCCCTCTCCCCCTCTCCCCCCTCTTTTCCTCTCCCTCCCTCCCACCCCCTCCCCCCTCTTTTCCTCCCCCTCTCCCCCCTCTCCCCCCTCCCTCCCTCAGGTCACACCCTCTACAGCACAGATCATCCCTCTCTGTTAACTTGACATTTTCAAGACTTCCAGTCGTCTCCTTTTTTCTCTTCTCTTAAAGAGGCCCTAAATACTGACACACACACACACACATACAGACATACAGACACACACACAGACACACACACACACACACACACAAAGACAGTTCTCCTCTATCTGGGGGTTCCATGGCTGCAGGAACTATTATAATAAATAATAAATACTCATTCAGCAGACGCTTAGACACTCTTATCCAAAGTGACTTACAATAAGTACAGGGACATTCTCCCTGAGGCAAGTAAGGGGTTAGGGTTCAAACTCACAACCTTCCACTCACGAGTGTGTGTGTGATGCAGGGGTGGATCCTTTGGGGTCAGGGGGGTGGGGCAACATCAAATACTAGGTTTCCTGATTGGTCGCAATCACGCCTCAGTCATCCAAATAAGCAGACAGCATGTAGATGAACAGGCTGCTGATGACCTCCACACACAGGTCACCAGACTGGGCTCTGGTCCAGAACCATCCAGAACTATGGGCTCTGGTTCAGAACCATCCAGAACTGTGGGCTTTGGTTCAGAACCATCCAGAACTGTGGGCTTTGGTTCAGAACCATCCAGAACTGTGGGCTCTGGTCCAGAACCATCCAGAAGCTGGAGATTTTTTTTTTGTAGTCAGGTTGACTTGGTAGCCAGTTACATTTACATGAAATGTATTCATTTAGCAGATGCTTTTAACCACAGACTCAGGTTGAGGGTTGAAACTCTCTCTGCTGTGGCTGGTACAAAAGCACAGAGAGACTGACACACGGCCATGTACATCTCTGTGATGTCCTAGTCTACAGAGTGGGGTTCTTTATGTAGTGGATGTGAATAAGATGTCCAGAGGCTCCTTCAGATCCCCTGTACACAGGGGGAACCTGAACACAGGGAGAACCCTGAACACAGGGGGAACCTGAACACAGGGAGAACCTGAACACAGGGAGAACCCTGAACACAGGGAGAACCTGAACACAGGGGGAACCTGAACACAGGGAGAACCTGTACACAGGGGCAACCTGAACACAGGGGGAACCTGAACACAGGGGGAACCTGAACACAGGGAGAACTTGAACACAGGGGGAACCTGAACACAGGGGGAACCTGAACACAGGGAGAACTTGAACACAGGGGGAACCTGAACACAGGGGGAACCTGAACACAGGGAGAACCTGAACACAGGGAGAACCAGACCACAGGGAGAACCTGAACACAGGGAGAACAGAGGGATGGTGTGTTTGAAGTTCTCTTGTGGCTAAACTGACTTCAATATCAACCTTGCTGGTCTCTCTCTCCCTCACCTCAAATGGTGGGTTTTAACACAAACTCACTTCTCTGTCCCCGTCAAGCACATGTACACACCAAAGAGTGAGCAAACACACACACACACACACACACACACACACACACACACACACACACAGCAAGAGGCCAAGAGGGTGTCATGGGAAAGCATAAGCTTGGACTGAGGGAGTCTGTACGGTTCAGGACGGTTCAGGACCTGGCCAGTCATGAAGAGCAAAACACATGTGGAACACCAGCGTCTCAACCACTGACCTGAGGTCAGCCTGGACTCACTGCAATAGCCAGGTGAGCATCGAGGGGGAAAGACATCTGATCTGAGGACAGTCAAACCATGGAGACTGAATAAGAGAAGGCCTGACCAAACTGGGAGGATCAGATAAACAAATAAAACAACATCAACCAAAGACTGACGGTTCGAATCTGACTTTGGTTGAAGT
Organism: Neosalanx taihuensis; assembly: GCA_030340665.1. NCBI lineage: Eukaryota > Metazoa > Chordata > Actinopteri > Osmeriformes > Salangidae > Neosalanx > Neosalanx taihuensis. Next base: position 9,963,555 of record CM059307.1, read on the forward strand.
AAAGATGCAATATTTCCATTAGAATCTGTTGACAAGAGTCAATGTATGAATGCTGTTCAAATATGTGACAAAGTCGACACAACGTCATTGCACGGATCCATAGAAGCCTGTGTCTCGCTTGTTAGCCTGTTACCGTAGCAAAATGAGCAGACAGTATAGATCTATAGCTGATCTATACCTAGACTCACTGTGTAGATCTATAGCTGGTCTATACCCAGGGCTCACTGTGTAGACGACATGCTGAGCCAGTCCCTCATGACATTAGCATCGAGGGTGGAACTAAACAATGACCTTCGAACTCTATCTGGGGTCCCTCTCTGCATGTCTGTAGAGTGGATGATGCGCTCAGTGGATGATTAAAGGGCCGCTCAGCTCCATCCTGCCAGTGGCAGTAAACATGGGGCTGGATGACTGAACATGGTCTGCTAGCATATCTTTTATCAGAGCTACAACCTTTATGATATATGTAGGTATCCCTGCCCTAATTCATCCCCTCAGATTGGATGCTGTTGTTGTGGAGCTAGCTTGTCATGTCCCTCCTAATATGAACATGTAAAGGCCTGAATGGGCGACAACTTTGAGGTCCGCTGGCCAAACATTCCTTGTTTCCCGGATTGCTACTCCGTCATAACTATCATGATTAATGACCAAATATGAGAAGGGAATTGAGGAGTTTGGCATTTCTCATTGAAAATCTTTTTTGGGACAGACCCATTTACACAGACCAACATTCACAAAAATATCCACAGCCACCGCAACTATTATCATCTTAATGATCTGTATATAACTGCTTCTCTTACACTTCTGATTGGATGCTAAACCTTATTTAGTTTCCTTGTATATATACATGCGTAATGGCAATAAAGTGTAATCGAATCATTTTGAATTATTTCACAAATCAAATAAGCACCGTTTAGTGGCAAATAACTATTATGACTGCTATTAGAGAGAGCTGTCTGTATAAAGACACAGGAGATACAATTTATATGTTTCTAGAATGGTTATAAAGAATACAATAAATGTTTGCTGCCTTACAGCCATACAGAGATTAACGAAATACCACACAGCTACTAAGAAAGATTCCAGTTTTAATAATCGGCTTTGATAATGTTAGATAACATAAATGTTGTTGATCCAGAGGAAAGTGGGGGTCAAAGGTCAAGGCAGTTAGCTCAGATTAGCTTAGTTGCTAACACTAATGCTCTCCAGTCATGCGGTGGCATTCATGCTTAGAGGAATGTCACAAACAGGCTCATTTTAGACTTTCTCTGACGTCGGACAAAGAGCCATTTGAATCGTCCTTTTTCCTCCATCCATAAGTAGCTTCGGTTCTCCCTAATTGATGGCTGGAGAGCTTTAGCTGTTTCCAAACACCGTTTATACCGGCCAGGGGATAAATCCTGGCTAATTCCTTCCAGAGGACACACTGGTGCCTGGCTAGCTCTTATTACTGGGTTAGTTTGACAGTTAGTTAGTCTCTAAGCTGCTTATCCACAGCATGGTGATGGGTGTGGACACACACAGACACACACACAGCAAACAAGCAGCCCATCAGGATCTGTCTGGCAACACTCCTGCCAGTATGAACTTTGAAATGAACAGCTGATTAAATGGTCTTTCCCTTGATGTGTGCAAGATGAGCATCTCTCTCTCCCTCTCTATTTCTCTCCCTTTCTCTCTTCCCCTCTCGCTCTCTCTCGTTCTCCTGTTTTTCTCTCCTTCCCACAGCATTCCATCTTGTACTCTATTTTTACCCCTCCTTTCCCCTCTCCCTCGCTCCATTCACATGAAAGACATCCAGAGACAGTTACCCTGGTGTGGCTGAGATCATGAGATTCAACCACACACACACACACACACACACACACACACACACACACACACACCCACCCACAAACACACACACACACGCACACACGCACACACACACACACACACACACACACAAACACACACAGCGAGGCGAAGTCTCATGAAACATGCATGCACACACACACACACACACACACACACTCTGTACTTTACAGCGAGCAGATGACCTACTTCTCTATGCTATCAAGCACAGAAGCTCTTCCCGGGGTGCTGCAGTGAGAGGGGGGACTGCATGATTCTTGGAGTGAGATCAAGTTGACCTCAGGTCGACCTGTTAAGGTGCTATGATAGGATTGAACTGAATCATGTCTATCCAGTCAAATCTGGGGCAATGATATCCATGTGCTTGGAACAATAGTGTCACCGGCTCGTCACTGTTGCATGTAATGACTGGGCTTTTCGAAAGAATACTTCTTTTGTTCATATTAATCTACTTTTACATTTAGTAATTTAGCCGACGCTCTTATCCAGAGCGACTTACAGCAAGTACAGGGACATTCCCCTTCAGGCAAGTAGGGTGAAGTACCTTTCCACATATTGTCATGTTGGCACCGCCTGGGTTTGAACCAGGAATCTTCGGATTTCTAGCCCAACACCCTCACCGCTCAGCCACCTGACCAATCTATTCCATCTTTCATGAATCTAGTAATGTTTTGACCATTACAGGTAGTTCAGGGACTCTAATGATCTGTCTATACAACTACTAACGCCAGGAATGAACTTGTTTTGTGATTCTAACTCACAGACTTCAGCCCAGATGAGAATGTTTTCATGAAGCACATCCCTCAGATTCATTTACCAGCTAATAAGGTTCCGATGTCCTCGGAACCAGCATCCTGCAAGGAGAGAGGGGCATGACTGTTGTCCTGAGTGAGGGAAGGAAGGGACTGAAAAAGCAAGAGAAACAGAGAGAACAGCACCTACACAGATGAATAAGACAGATAGAATAAGTAAAATGGTCGTGTTTGCTAAGCGCTGTGTCCAGAACAACCTTGAAGAGTTGTTTAGCAACGCAGGGAGCTCGGTGCCAGAGGAATGTCCAGTTCAGATTTGGGGAGCGGCTCGCTATTTTCCAGCCAGTTCGTTCCAGAAAACCTGTTCCATCCAGCCTCTCGTGCAAGACTTTCCTCTTTGCCTTTTTCTCTGAAACTATTTGGCACCAAACCCTGAAGGAAGGTGCTGGAAAATCAGGAGAGCTGTGTCTCCTGTTTGAAATGTCACCCTATTGCAGCTTTCAACGCAAGACATCGGATTCATATCCGTACATGTTTACTGTATGCACTCCCTGACCATTTAGATTCAGCTACCACAGCATGCTGGTGCAGATATGGACCTGAAGTCTAGCAGCAGTAGAACGATCTGAAACCATCTGAGAAGCTTGTTGAAGACTTCCAGCTGTTGGGCTCCATGTCGGCGCTCTGTCTGTCTTTTTTAGTCACAGAAGAACTGAAACTCCGTGGGAACAGCAGTCTTATTTCCAGCTGCATGTCAGAGTTCTCTGCAGCGTCACAGTGGGACTCTTTCAGGAACATTTCTGATCTGAATCCTTGAATCTTTCTGTCTTCTCTTCCTGCTGGTGTCCATCGTTCTGTTTACATTTACATGTATTCATTTAGCAGACGCTTTTTATCCAAAGCAACTTCCAAGAGAGAGCTTTACAAAAGAGCATCGGTCACTGAGCATAACAACATGATAGACCCCAAACATAGCAGGTTTATAGATTATGAAACATACATCGTGAGAACCAATAAGTGCCAAGGGAAGAGCTATAAGAGAGTTTAACCGAACAAATTACAAATTTAAGGTGAGTCTAAGGTACAGACAGTAGTCTACCTAAGGGATGCGAACAATAAAGCAACAACACTAGTGAGTTCTGCACAGGGTTTAACAAGTAATTCTGAACAACAACAACAGATTATATTTCTAAGTGCTTTAATATTTCTAAGGCCAGTCACAGCAGGAGGCTGTTTAGTTGGTGCATCTCCATTGAATATCACGGAGTCATTTATCAGACGCTCTTATCCAGAGAGACTTACAGTAAGTAGGTGAAGTAGGGTGAAGTGTCTTGTCCAAGGACACAAACGTCATGTTGGCACAGATGGGAATCGAACTGGGTACACTCTGATTACTAGCCCGACTCTGTAACCGCTCAGCCAACTGACACCTCTATCAAAGCCACACACACACACACACACGCACACACACACACACACACACACACAGAACATCCAGTTTCTATCTATGGGTTCTGAATCAGCAGCAAAACCTCAAGCACACACACGCACACACACACACCTCTCTCTTACTCAGCAGTGACCCTCAGCTTCGCTCCAGAACATTCTGAAGCCGCTGAGCAGCCTGACCCCTGTGACCTCGTCTGGTATGTAGACGCACTAGTTTTGGAGCTCGACCAGAATGTACTTCCTGTCTGTGTTTGTCTCTTGGAAGAAGACAGACAGACAGTGAATGTTTGGGCTGGACTCAAGCAGCTCTCCTTAAGAGGCTGATCCAGGATGTGTGACTCAGCCACTCTCTCTCCTCAGCTGGCTGCTGCCACAGCTCACCCTGGAATAACTAAGTTATTAGCTATACAGGGCTGTGAGGTGTGGGAGGTGCCTTTCACCAAGCAGACCCAGGGGACAGCCCCAAAAAGGCTAACTTTGAATCCAACTGCATTCAGGGGAAACACTTGAGATGAACCAGATCTGTGACTGAACAGACCTCATTTAGAGATGGTTGCTGTTGTGTTTTCAATCCAACACATGATGTCGGCTTGGGTTGGTGTGAGGGGTAGATTTAAAAAAGAACTGAGGTGACCCCCTTTTATGGAACTAATTCAACAGTACCATGCCTCTCTCCCCCCCTCCTCTCTCCTCCTCTCACCCTCCCCTCCTCTCTCCTCCTCTCACCCCCCCTCCTCTCTCCTCCTCTCACCCCCCCTCCTCTCTCCTCCTCTCACCCTCCCTCCTCTCTCCTCCTCTCTCCCCCCTCCTCTCTCCTCCTCTCACCCTCCCCTCCTCTCTCCTCCTCTCTCCCCCCTCCTCTCTCCTCCTCTCACCCTCCCCTCCTCTCTCCTCCTCTCTCCCCCCTCCTCTCTCCTCCTCTCACCCTCCCCTCCTCTCTCCTCCTCTCTCCCCCCCTCCTCTCTCCTCCTCTCACCCTCCCCTCCTCTCTCCTCCTCTCTCCCCCCCTCCTCTCTCCTCCTCTCACCCTCCCCTCCCATCCCTTGTTCAATGTAGCATGGAAATCCTGCTCGCTCGCTCCCAAGCCAATCAGGAGCTTGTCGAGTAGGCAAACATTTACCAATCCTACAATCAGGCCTGAGAACACATTTGTAATTTAACTGCAGCGATGGCTGCTCCAGTTTGCACCCGTGTGTTTTTCCGGAAGGCTTCAGCATTTTAGCCGAGCCTCGTCCCTTCTTGTTGACAGGGGTAGTTATTATCACACAGGCACAGACTCAGGAGGGGGGGGGGGGGGGCAAAACGACAGACGGAGAGGGGAAGGGGAGGACAGAGAGGTGAGGAGAGAGGGTGTGCAGCTGAGCGTGCACCCCCAGGGGGAGGTGGAGGGGTGGGAAGAGAGAGGCGGCAAAGGAGGGGAGAGGAGGAGATCATTTAAGAGGAAACTAAATTGGTGCCTACGTCTCTGGAGTGGAACTGGCTGAAGAAACACCAGACAAGTCTTCTTACTGTTCATAAATCTGCATTCATTTCATCGTCCATTATAAAGATTTCATAATGTTTCTTTTATTTCTCATTTGTTGAATGCTATTCATCTTGTGGCCTGTAATTGTTGTATTCGTGAGCCTGAATTGCCTGTTTAAGTCTGCAGAGAAGTAAAACAAAACATTGAAAAAGAAAGGCAGTTGGCAAATTACAGTTGTAATCAATTTATTTCTCAGTCAAATCAATGAGAGTGTTAACTTGTCAGGCAAACTAGTAATTAGTCAGGCGTCAGCCGCACTGTAGAGGAGGAAAGACAAGGGAGAGGGAGGGAGAGGAGGGAGAGAGGGAGAGGGAGGGGAAGAGAGTGGGACAAAGAAGTAGAGGGAAAGAGAGGTAGAGAGAGGAAGAGGGAGAAAGTGAGGAAGACAAAGAGGCAGTGAGAGAGAGAAGCAGGGAGAGAGGGGTAGGGAGAAAGAGAAGCACAAAGACAGACGCAAGGGTGAAATACAAAGGTGGGTAGGGAGAGAGAGAGGGAAGGAGGGGGAGAGAGAGAGAGAGGGGGGGAGGGAGGGAGAGAGAGAGGGGGGGGAGGGAGGGAGAGAGACAGAGAGAGAGAGAGAGAGAGAGAGAGAGAGAGAGAGAGAGAGAGAGAGAGAGAGAGAGAGTAGCCAGCCACCAAGCTCCATTTCTCCATCATCTTCAGAAGCAGGCGGCTGCTCTGGCATTCTTATTTTATGGTCATTTTTTGTGACGGTAACTGTCTGAGGAGCGTTGAGAGTGATCTGGAGGATAATGGGACCTGCCGCTAGCTCCCTTTATATTCTGCTTAAAGCAGCGTGTCCAAACATTGCGTAGATGGAGATGGAGAGACAGACGTTTCCTACTATTAAAGTTCTACCATTGCTATGGTTAAGTAGACAGGAAAGAAAAACGCACTTGTTCCAGTAGTACAACAGTACTTAGGAATGACTGCTGGACCTGTTTCCTCCAGGATCATAATGACTCTTATTGAGGAACTTGCTGCTCTTGTTGGTCAGTTGTAACAGATTTGAAAATCTTGTACTCTCTGTGAGATATATTATTATTATTACTTGCTTTCCTACAGGTACACTACTGCATGTTTGAGGTTCATGTTATTTAATTGTAACTTGTTTAACTGAATACTCTGGTGGTTCTTCCCTTTGGCACTTGTTTGGTTTCACACAATCTTTCGTAATCTGACTACCTGCAATGTTTGGGGTCTATCACGTTGTTATGATGTTATGATTATGTCTCTTGGAAGTGGCTTTGAATAAATGTATCTGCTAAACGAATAAATGTGAATGTAAGTCTGAGGTTCTGTCGTAGTAACAGGTGAAGTATTGTGGCTGGATGGGTTTAAACAGCAGTTCCTTGGTTAAATAGAGGCTGGGGGCAGGAAATGGAGGCTGGATGGGTTTAAACAGCAGTTCCTTGGTTAAATAGAGGCTGCGGGCAGGAAATGGAGGCTGGATGGGTTTAAACAGCAGTTCCTTGGTTAAATAGAGGCTGGGGGCAGGAAATGGAGGCTGGATGGGTTTAATCAGCTGTTCCTTGGTTAAATAGAGGCTGGGGGCAGGAAATGGAGGCTGGATGGGTTTAATCAGCTGTTCCTTGGTTAAATAGAGGCTGGGGGCAGGAAATGGAGGCTGGATGGGTTTAATCAGCTGTTCCTTGGTTAAATAGAGGCTGGGGGCAGGAGATGTTAGACCTGGACCAGCTCTCTGCTTCATGGACAGAAGCAAGCCTCTTCTCTACAGGCTGCCTGATGGATGATGTCACAGCTCAGCGCTGAGTGGGGGGGTCACCAGTTATAAACTACACACGTTGTTTGTGTGTGTGTGTTTGTGTGTGTATGTGTGTGTATGTGTGTATGTGTGTGTATGTGTGCAGACTCCCATGTTCCTCCATTAAGACTTGCCTGCTGTCAGACTTGGTGTTTTGCTGTTCCTGAGCTCATGTGTCTTCTGGACGATGGCTTTGATGGATTCTGTCTTCCAAGGTGTTAAACACACCGTAGTTCCTGTGATGAATGACGGCCTGATCAGGGAGTCAGCAGCCTGAAGGCCTGAACAGCAGCTGTCTCTGACATTGTGTACGTGTGTGTACATCCTCCTGTCACAGCACCAGCAGAAAAAAGAACAGTGTGTGTGTGTGTTTGAGAGAGAGGTTGTGTGTGTGTGTGTTAAACAGCCGTCACAGTGTCAGTTCTATCACCAGGCCAGCAGGAGGTTATTGGAGGCTATTGGTCGGTCGTAAAACAAGCAGAACCCACTGTTTACAGGGGTAATTGGTTCCAGGAGCTCACACACACACACACACACCTACACACACACACACACACACACACACACACACACACATACACACACTTCTATGTCAAAAAACACAGCTGTTTATGCTTAAACCTACATATGATTTTGTACTTGTGGCACTGCGTGTGTGTGGGGCGCTGTGTGTGTGTGTGTGGCGCTGCATGGCGCTGTGTGTGTGGCGGTGCGTGGCGCTGTGTGTGTGTGTGTGTGTGTGTGGTGCTGCTGTGTGGCGATGCAAGCGGGATGCTAGCAGACTACAACCTCTAGTCAGATTATGAAACATACATCATGTGAAACCAAACAAGTGCCAAAGGGAAAAAACCACAAGAGCATTCAGTTAAACAAGTTACAACTGAATAACACATGAACCTCAAACATGCAAGAGTGTACCTGTAGGAAAGCAAGTAATAATAATAATATATCTCACAGCGAGGCAGACATGTTAGATGTTTCTCTGCTCCAGCACACCTGATTTTAATGAAAGGGTCATTACCAAACTCTGTGGAAGCCTCATAATGACCCATTCATTAGAATCAGGTGTGTTGGAGCAGGGAAACATTGGATTGCATCTAACTGCACATTATATAAGAAATGGGCGTATGTAAAGCCCTCGGTGATATTACTTGTAAAAGGGGCTTTACAAATAAATGTTGATTTGATTTAAGAACTGAACTGGGTTCAGTTCCCTGCCGTTCTTGTGAATATCTTAAGAGGAGTGTATTCTGTCTGTGAAGGCTGTGGTATGCAGGATACATTCTGGGATCTAGTATGGACAGTAAAAGGCATGATGCTAGTCACTCGATAGCGGCTGGAAAAACTGCCTTGGTTAGAGCGATGTGGAGCTCTGTTTCGGAAATCTACTTGGCCACTTGCTCGTGTGAGAACGTATGTTTGAGGGGAACGTCAACACAGAAGATATACACAGCCTCATATTACTGTGTTCAGGATTTTCCACCCAGTTACTAACAACACTGCCATCACACCTGTAGAGAGGAGAGAGGAGAGAGAGGCTGAGGATCATACTGAACTAAATCATGGGTGTGAGTGTGTGTGTGTGTGGTGTGTGTGGTGTGTGTGTGTGGTGTGTGTGTGGTGGGTGTGCGTGTGTGTGTGTGTGTGTGTGGGTGTGTGGGTGTGTGTGTGTGTGTGTGCGTGTGTGGGTGTGTGTGTGTGGGTGTGTGTGTGGGTGTGCGTGTGTGTGTGTGTGAACTTGTGAGAGTGTCTTAGACTTGAATGAAAACTGTCCCTCCTTGAACACAGCAACATATGTGGACTGGCTATAAAAACCCACTGAGCAGCAGCAATCCAGAGTCCTTATGAGCCTCTAGCCAGTTTAAATGTCACCGTGGTCTGGAAGACATTTGAGGTCCCTGCAAGTCAATAACTGAATGCCAACAATTGTCACAATCTTAAAAAGTGGGTATTAAATGTATTTAAAAAAAAATCAATGAGCGAATTGTTTGTGTGTGTGGTGTGTGTGTGGTGTGTGTGTGGTGTGTGGTGTGGTGTGTGTGTGTGGTGTGTGTGTGTGGTGTGTGTGTGGTGTGTGTGTGGTGTGTGTGTGTTGTGTGGTGTGTGTGTGGTGTGTGTGTGGTGTGTGGTGTGTGTGTGTGGTGTGTGTGTGTGTGTGTGTGTGGTGTGTGTGTGTGGTGTGTGTGTGGTGTGTGTGTGGTGTGTGTGGTGTGTGTGTGTGGTGTCTCTCCCCAGGTGTGGCGGAGCTTCCGTGTAAATTGAAACAAAGGGTAAAGGTCATGAATAAGGAGAGGTCATCAGGTGTGTGTGGGGGTGTGGGAGGACGCTTGTGTGTCTGCATGTGTTTCTGTGTGCGTGTCCTTGGATACACTCCTGCCTGTGTGTGTGTGTGTGTGTGTGTGTAAAGTGACACTTCTAAATGAAACCATATGCTTCCTATGATTCCCCCTGGAAGACTTAAACGTGTGAACAGGCTTTTTTCCGGGCAGTATCAGCCAATCCAGTGACGGTGTGGGGAAAGAGCCAGCATCCCCTTCACCCTGCCAGACCTGAACCCAGCCCTGTGTTACAGGAACAGCTCTGTGTAACAGGAACAGCCCTGTGTTACAGGAACAGCTCTGTGTAACAGGAACAGCCCTGTGTGACAGGAACAGCCCTGTGTTACAGGAACAGCCCTGTGTGACAGGAACAGCCCTGTGTTACAGGAACAGCTCTGTGTAACAGGAACAGCCCTGTGTGACAGGAACAGCCCTGCGTGACAGGAACAGCCCTGCGTGACAGGAACAGCCCTGCGTTACAGGAACAGCCCTGTGTAACAGGAACAGCCCTGTGTTACAGGAACAGCTCTGTGTAACAGGAACAGCCCTGTGTGACAGGAACAGCCCTGTGTTACAGGAACAGCCCTGTGTTACAGGAACAGCCCTGTGTTACAGGAACAGCTCTGCGTGACAGGAACAGCCCTGTGTTACAGGAACAGCTCTGTGTTACAGGAACAGCCCTGCGTGACAGGAACAAGCCCTGCGTGACAGGAACAGCCCTGTGTGACAGGAACAGCCCTGTGTGACAGGAACAGCCCTGCGTTACAGGAACAGCCCTGCGTGACAGGAACAGCCCTGCGTGACAGGAACAGCCCTGCGTGACAGGAACAGCCCTGCGTTACAGGAACAGCCCCTGTGTTACAGGAACAGCCTGCGTGACAGGAACAGCCCTGTGTTACAGGAACAGCCCTGCGTGACAGGAACAGCCCTGCGTTACAGGAACAGCTCTGTGTAACAGGAACAGCCCTGCGTGACAGGAACAGCCCTGCGTTACAGGAACAGCCCTGTGTTACAGGAACAGCCCTGCGTGACAGGAACAGCCCAGCGTTACAGGAACAGCCCTGTGTAACAGGAACAGCTCTGTGTAACAGGAACAGCCCTTCGTGACAGGAACA
>CM059307.1:9976832-9989332 GCA_030340665.1 Neosalanx taihuensis
TGATGGACTGAGAGTCTAATCAAACAGGGAGGCATGTTGACCAGGCAACTGTTCTCTCAAGTCTCTCTCTCCTCTCTCTCCCTCTCTCCCTATCTCTCTCACCCTTTCTCTCCCTCTCTCCCTATCTCTCTCCCCTCCCTCTCTCACATCTCATCCTTTCTCTCCCCCTCCCTCTCTCTCCCTTTCTCCCTCCCACCCTCCTCCCTCCCTCCCTCCTCCTCCCTCCCTCCCTCCCTCCCTCCCTCCCTCCCTCCCTCCCTCCCTCTCTCTCGTCTCCCTGTGGTTCAGGATGTTGTCAGATGACATCTCTCACTTCCCCTTATCGTCTGTGTGTGTGTGTGTGTGTCCTCAGCAGAGACACCTACTGCATACACTGCATATACTGCATATACTGCATACACTGCATACACTGCTTATACTGCATATACTGCATATACTGCTTATACTGCATACACTGCACACACTGCACACACTGCACACACTGCACACACTGCATACACTGCACACACTGCACACACTGCACATACTGCTTACACTGCATACACTGCATACACTGCACACACTGCACACACTGCATACACTGCACACACTGCACACACTGCACACACTGCATACACTGCACATACTGCACATACTGCATACACTGCATACTCTGCACACACTGCACACACTGCACACACTGCATACACTGCACATACTGCACATACTGCACATACTGCATACACTGCATACACTGCATATACTGCACATACTGCATACACTGCATACACTGCATATACTGCATATACTCGAGTTTAATCAAAGGCAAAATTGTTCTTCAGTTTCAACAGACATTTATTGAGGGTTTAAATTCTCCAACAATGCCGTCAGAACTAGGAAAGTAAGATCATAAACTTAAATTAGCTTTCTAAACAGTGTTTCCACAGAATAAATGAAATGTACACACAAACAAATGATACAGTGCATATTCAACACATGTTCAAATTCAGAAAAGCAACACAACAATCACATACCTCATTGGCCTCTTTTACTCAAGAGGAATAACTTTTTTCTACTTCTTGTATGTCTCTGCTTAACTGCTCTCCAAATACCTTGTGTGCCACCAGCACAGTGCCTTGTGTGTCTCTTATGTAGTGCACCTACAACCCCATCCTGACAGCAACAAAAACAATTCAAAAGCGGAACTAAAAGATAGGTTCCCCCCCTTTGTCGATCTATATAACAAGAAATTAACCAACATACACCAACAGAATATACATTCATCATTCATTCAAGACTCAAGATAAGATTCAAGATAATTTCTAATATGTATTAATTTTTCTGTAGTAAAATAAATCTAAACATGAGTGGCCTCTATTATGGCAGCTACACATAGTATTATGTTAATGAGAATTACTCACTGAAAAACACTAAATTATCTGATTAGCCTGAAAAACTCTTCTAAGAAAGTGTTCTGTTCACCAGCTAGCTCAGACCAAATGAGATGTAGTTCTGTAAAGTTAGATCTAAGTATGAATACACACCATTACTATGTTCTTGTAGTAGCCTGCGTCATAATGTGTTGCTTTCAGACATACTTTTATACAGATCTGTACACAGTGTATCGTTGAAAATTAATACACCTCAATATTTAGCATTTGGTCATTCTATTGTGTCTTTGCTGTACTTTATCAACCACTTCACCATGTCCTAAATGCACCGCTGCCTCCGTTTTGTAGCCCCAGTCTATTCTAGTCCTGTAATATAGACCGGTATAGTGTTGTGCAGAATGACAGGGCCAGTTCCACCCTCCCCTCCTACCCCTCTCACTTACCCCTCACACCAGGTTCAGGGGCTGAAGGAAGGACATGGGCCTCCACTAGGAGAAGTTCCAGGATCACACATGATCTGTCTGCACACATGATGCTTCAATCATCATCATATCAATATCAATCATCACCAGCTTCCAACATGCCGTTTGCAAGTGTGTGTGTGTGTGTGTGTGTGTGTGTGTGTGTGTGTGTGGATTACATGGTTATTGATGCTTGTGTCTATCCAAGGCTAGCTGGAGAAATGCGGAACTGTCAAAACAGCAACGTAGCCAAATGTTATCATAGCCAACTAGAGATTTTTCTTAACGTTTCAATTAGGAAGAGGGTTGGAAATATGTGTACAGGTCATACATGACTCCCTCCATGACTCCCTCTCTCCATGACTCCCTCCCTCCATGACTCCCTCCATGACTCCCTCCATGACTCCCTCTCTCCATGACTCCCTCCCCTCTCTCCATGACTCCCTCCCTCTCTCCATGACTCCCTCCCTCTCTCCATGACTCCCTCTCTCCATGACTCCCTCCTCTCTCCATGACTCCCTCCCTCTCTCCATGACTTCCCTCTCTCCATGACTCCCCTCCCTCCATGACTCCCTCCCTCCCTCACATGACTCCCTCCCTCCATGACTCCCTCCCTCCCATGACTCCCTCCCTCTCCCACATGACTCCCTCCCTCCATGACTCCCTCCCTCTCTCCATGACTCCCTCCCTCCCATGACTCCCCCTCCCTCCATGACTCCCTCCCTCCATGACTCCCTCCCTCCCTCCATGACTCCCTCCCTCCCCACATGACTCCCTCCCTCCCTCACATGACTCCCTCCCTCCCCACATGACTCCCTCCCTCCCTCCCCACATGACTCCCTCCCTCCCCACATGACTCCCTCCCTCCCTCCATGACTCCCTCCCCACATGACTCCCTCCCCTCCCTCCATGACTCCCTCCCTCCATGACTCCCTCCCTCCCCACATGACTCCCTCCCTCCCCATGACTCCCTCCCTCCCTCCCCACATGACTCCCTCCCTCCATGACTGCTCCCTCCCTCCATGACTCCCTCCCCACATGACTCCCTCCTCCCCACATGACTCCCTCCCTCCCATGACTCCCTCCCCTCCATGACTCCCTCCCCTCCATGACTCCCTCCCTCCATGACTCCCTCCCTCCCCACATGACTCCCTCCCTCCATGACTCCCTCCCTCCCTCCCACATGACTCCCTCCCTCCCCACATGACTCCCTCCCTCCCCACATGACTCCCTCCCTCCCCACATGACTCCCTCCCCACATGACTCCCTCCCTCCCTCCCACATGACTCCTCCTCCCTCACATGACTCCCTCCCTCCCCACATGACTCCCTCCCTCCCCACATGACTCCCTCCCTCCCCACATGACTCCCTCCCTCCCCACATGACTCCCTCCCCACATGACTCCCTCCCTCCCCACATGACTCCCTCCCTCCATGACTCCCTCCCTCCCTCCATGACTCCCTCCCTCCCCACATGACTCCCTCCCCACATGACTCCCTCCCTCCCCACATGACTCCCTCCCTCCCCACATGACTCCCTCCCTCCCCACATGACTCCCTCCCTCCCCACATGACTCCCTCCCTCCCCACATGACTCCCTCCCTCCCCACATGACTCCCTCCCTCCCCACATGACTCCCTCCTGAACACAGATGTTGTGTGAAGCTGACTGATGCTTCAGGATCCAGTTTGATGCTGCACTGAGCATCACTTCAGACCTGCAGAGCTCTGGAACATTCCACTGTAGAATTAACCAAGGGGGGGTGTGTGTGTGTGGGGGGGGGGCTGTCTTGTTGTTGCCTCAGTGTCTCTCGTGTGTGTGCGTGTGCGCGTCTGTATGTGTATGTGCGTGTGCACGTGCGTGTCTATGCACATGTGTGTATGTGTGTACATGCGTGTGTGTGTGTATGTGTGAGTCTATGCTGCTTCATCCAACACCCCCACCTTTCTCTCATTTTGCTCTTGTGATCTTTTCACTGCAGAGGTAAATGAAATGGGTAGAGGAGCACAAGAGAGGGAGGGAGAGAGAGGGAGAGGGAGAGAGAGAGAGAGAGAGAGAGAGAGAGTGTGTGTGTGTGTGTGTGTGTGTGGTGTGTGTGTGTGTGTGTGTGTGTGTGTGTGTGTGTGTGTGAGTCTGTGGGTTCACATTTACATAGATCCAAAGTGTATCTCTACAAAAGAGCATCGGTCACTGATCATAACAACATGATAGTCCCCAAACATTGCAGGTAGTCAGATTAATGAAACATACATCATGTGAAAACAAACAAGTGCCAAAGGTGGAGCCATGGTTCCTCTCTGTGTTTAGAGCAGGGCAGCTCTGGTTCCTCCCTGTGTGCAGAGGAGGGCAGCTCTGTTCCTCTCTGTGTTCAGAGCAGGGCAGCTCTGGTTCCTCTCTGTGTTCAGAGGAGGGCAGCTCTGGTTCCTCCCTGTGTGCAGAGCAGGGCAGCTCTGGTTCCTCCCTGTGTTCAGAGGAGGGCAGCTCTGGTTCCTCCCTGTGTTTAGAGCAGGGCAGCTCTGGTTCCTCCCTGTGTTCAGAGGAGGGCAGCTCTGGTTCCTCTCTGTGTTCAGAGGAGGGCAGCTCTGGTTCCTCTCTGTGTTCAGAGGAGGGCAGCTCTGGTTCCTCTCTGTGTGCAGTGGAGGGCAGCTCTGGTTCCTCTCTGTGTTCAGAGCAGGGCAGCTCTGGTTCCTCTCTGTGTTCAGAGCAGGGCAGCTCTGGTTCCTCCCTGTGTTCAGAGGAGGGCAGCTCTGGTTCCTCCCTGTGTGCAGAGGAGGGCAGCTCTGGTTCCTCTCTGTGTTCAGAGGAGGGCAGCTCTGGTTCCTCTCTGTGTGCAGAGGAGGGCAGCTCTGGTTCCTCCCTGTGTGCAGAGGAGGGCAGCTCTGGTTCCTCTCTGTGTGCAGAGGAGGGCAGCTCTGGTTCCTCTCTGTGTGCAGAGGAGGGCAGCTCTGGTTCCTCTCTGTGTGCAGAGGAGGGCAGCTCTGGTTCCTCCCTGTGTGCAGAGGAGGGCAGCTCTGGTTCCTCCCTGTGTGCAGAGGAGGGCAGCTCTGGTTCGAAATCGGTGGGCTTGTATAAGAAATGTCTCTTTGGTTAGTTGGCATTTGGCAGTTCTGGTTGCCCAGTAGAGTTCCACTCCCAGCAGCTCATCTCTCCAGAACTGAATCCTCCCACTTCGTTTTTTCCCCCTCAAATCATCTTCTAAGCTGCTTCTTGCTCCGAGCCTCTGGAGGATCTGGAACGTTCCACACCATCTTTCCACTGTGTTTCCCCCCAGGCTGAGCGGTCGGGGTCTGGCCCCTCCTACTGTGGAGACTCTGACTCTCACACCTTTAACTCATTTTAAAAGCTTTTAGTTGAGTATTAATCTTGAGTTGATACTTGGAGGTTCTAGTAAAGTCCTTTTAAACCCTGGTATGTATCCTTCTGCTTGACACCCCTCCTCTCCCTCCTCTTCCAGAACCATGAGAGGGAGACGGCCCTGCACTGCGCTGCCCAGTACGGACACTCAGAGGTGGTGTCAGTGCTGCTGCAGGAGCTGACTGACCCCACCATGAGGAACAGCCGCCAGGAGACCCCCCTGGACCTGGCCGCTCTGTACGGGAGGCTGCAGGTCAGGAGGACAGGAGAGGAGGAGAGGGGAGAGAGGAGGAGAGAGAGGGAGAGAGGGGGAGAGAGGAGACAGAGAGGGGAGAGAGGAGGAGAGGACTGAGAGGAGGAGAGGGGAGAGAGGAGGAGAGAGAGGAGGAGAGGGGAGAGAGGAGACAGAGAGGAGGAGAGGGGAGGAGAGGACTGAGAGAGAGAGAGGAGGAGAGGAGAGAGAGCGGAGGAGAGGACTGAGAGGAGGAGAGCGGAGAGAGGAGGAGAGGAGACAGAGAGGAGGAGAGGGGAGAGAGGAGACAGAGAGGAGGAGAGGGGGACAGGGAGAGGAGAGGACTGAGAGGAGAGAGAAAGGAGGAGATGAGAGAGGAGAAGAGAGGACTTGGAGGGGAGGATAGGAAAGGAAGGATAGTGAGGCAGGGAAGAGAATGGAAAGTGAAGAAAGGAGAGAAGGATGGAAAAGAAGAGGAGAGGAAGGAGAGAGATGATGAGGAGCTTGAGGAAGGTGGGAGGGGCCTAACCTGTGTGTTTGTCCTCAGGTGGTCTGCATGCTGATTCAGTGCCCACCCTAACCTGATGTCCTGCCACACACGACACCACACCCCTCTACACCTGGCCGCACGGAACGGCCACCACGCCACCGCACACACGCTGCTGGAGGCCGGCATGGACGTCAACTGCAAGGTCAGGGGTCACCCAGGGTCAGATGGGTGGGGGGGGAGGGGTCATAAGTTGGAGGAGGAAAGAGGAGGAGAGGGGGACAGGGAGAGGAGGAGAGGACTGAGAGGAGGGAGAGAGGAGGAGGAAGAGGAGGAGGAGGGACAGGGAGAGGAGGAGAGGACTGAGAGGAGGGAGAGAGGAGGAGGAAAAGGAGGAGGAAGAGGAGGAGAGGGGGACAGGGAGAGGAGGAGAGGACTGAGAGGAGGGAGAGAGGAGGAGGAGGGAAGAGGAGGAGGAAGAGGAGGAGAGGGGGACAGGGAGAGGAGGAGAGGACTGAGAGGAGGGAGAGAGGAGGAGGAAGAGGAGGAGGAGGTACAGGGAGAGGAGGAGAGGACTGAGAGGAGGGAGAGAGGAGGAAGAGGAGGAGGAGGAAGAGGAGGAGAGGGGTACAGGGAGAGGAGGAGAGGACTGAGAGGAGGGAGAGAGGAGGAGGAAGAGGAGGAGAGGGGTACAGGGAGAGGAGGAGAGGACTGAGAGGAGGGAGAGAGGAGGAGGAAGAGGAGGAGGAGGGACAGGGAGAGGAGGAGAGGACTGAGAGGAGGGAGAGAGGAGGAGGAGGAAGAGGAGGAGGAAGAGGAGGAGAGGGGTACAGGGAGAGGAGGAGAGGACTGAGAGGAGGGAGAGAGGAGGAGAGAGGAGGAGGAGGTTTTCCTCAGTTCATGGTCTTCTCGCTGCTGCCTCGTCTTTTCTGCACATGCTCAGTAGGGACAGGAAGTCATGGTGGTGGTGTTGTTGTGTTCCCCCCTGGTGTCTCTCCCCTCTAGACACATGTAGTCTGGTGCCAAGCTGCTTCAGACTAGTTCAGAGTTTGGACTTTTGGATTATTTCAATGTCAAAAGTAAAGTGTGGCTTTTGGAATCAAATCAGATTGTGTTATCGCTCTAGTGAGTGACCTGTCTGTTCATTTTTAAGATCAAATTAACATTTATCTGTATTGCTCTTTTTACAAGCAATGTCACAGAGGGCTTCAAATATGCCCATAGAACTGCCCCTCAACCAACCTAAACCCTCAAGGAAAACACGGAAAAACTCCCAGAAAAACTCACTAGAGGAGAGAAAATTGAAGAAACCTTGGAAGGAGCAATTCAGTGAGGGATCCCCTCCTCCAGGGACGGTTGGAGAAAGTGAGGAGCAGAACACAGGCTAAAACAGTCATATCTCTAGAGAGTTAATAAGTTGCTAAAACATCAGTACTCAATGCTCAACTTTGGTCTGAGGTAGCACAAAGTCAGTTTAGGCAGCCACTGCTGATTTGAGGTAAGATGTTCAGAGAGCTGATGTGCTACAACTTTCTCCAGAATTTTTGAGAGAAATGGCAAGTTTGAAATTGGCCTGTAGTTGCAGAGACATCCAGGATCCAAGTTTGTTTTTTTAAGTAAAGGTTTGATAATAGCTTTTTTCAAACCTTCAGGGACTTGGCCAGTTTCAATAGATTCATTAATAATACTCAACATAGGTGGTCCAATAATAGGCAGGAGTTCCTTGCGTAGTTTGCCAGGAAGGGGGTCAAGAAGACCACTGGTCGGGTTTGACGACTCTACTAGTTTTATGAATGTTTCCATAGAAATAGGGTTGAAGTGCCGAAGAGTCTGAACATGAAGAATGCTTGGTATAGAGGGATATTCAGTGCTCATGGTGAATTGGCCACGACTAGTCTGCAGCTTGTCCCTAATTGCATAGATCTTGTGGTCAAAGAATTCTTGAAATGAATTTGGAGAAAGATCCGTGCTCTCACTGTGTGCACTTTTACTCATGAGTTTTAAAACGGTATCAAATAGAAATTTAGCATTGTGCTGGTTCTTACTGATCAACTTAGAAAAGTATTCTGATCTGGTCTGATTGAGGATTTGCTTGTAGTCCAGTAGGCTGTCCTTCCAGGCCGAAGACCTCCAGGATGGTACTAAAGAGTTGACAAAGGTGGCTGAGTGGTTAAGGGAATAGGGCTAGTAATCGGAACGTTGTTGGTTCAATTCCTGGCTGTGAACTGAATGACATCCCTGTGCTTACATTTACGTTTAGTCATTTATCAGACGCTCTTATCCAGAGTGACTTACAGTAAGTACAGGGACATTCCCCCTGAGGACAGTAGGGTGAAGTGCCTTGCCCAAGAACACAACGCCCAAGAACACAACATCATGTTGACACAGCTGGGGTTCAAACCAGGGACCTTCTGATGTCCAGCCCGATACCCTAACAGACAGCATCGCAGGACTCCTTGTACTTGCTGTACAGTTCGCTCTGGATAAGATCTGCGTCTGGATAGAGTGTCTGCTAAGTGACTCTGTACTGGCTGTAGACAGATGCTCACACTGCCCCTGTGGCAGGAGTGTGTGCTTCCTCTCCAAAGCTCTGGACAGTCACTTCCTGTTGCTGTGCCACGGTTTGTCTCCCTTCATTCTTTGCTGCGCTCTTGGCTGGGACAGTTCAGAAGCTTCTGGAAAGATCGCTGTCGCCTCTCGTCTTGTGTTCTCGTCACCAGATGGTCGAGTGAAAGATTATACTGTGCCTTCATTCAGTGCTTTGATAGAGTGGAATCTTTCTTCTAAGATTTGACGCCTCCTTGTTGCCTGGTAGGCAGTGTGTGTGTGTGTGTGTGTGTGTGTGTGTGTGTGTGTGTGTGTGTGTGTGTGTGTGTGTGAAGAGGTGAACAGTCCCTCTCGCAGCAGGGGGCCTGCCTCAGGCTCTTCAGTCTAGATACATGGGAACATGCTGGCCTTTCATACTCCCATCTCTCTCTCTTCCCCCTCACATTGTTTTCTATCTCTCCCTTTATCTCTCTTCACATTCTACCCTGTCCCTTTAGCTCTCTCTCTCTCTCTCTCTCTCTCTCTCTCTCTCCGTGTCGCTTTCCCCTCTTACTTTATCTCTCTCTTCCTTCTCCTTCTCTATCTACTTCTGTCTCTCCTCCCTCATTCTCTCTCTGTACCCCTCTCCTTCCTGTCATTCTCCCTCTCTGCATCTCTCTCTCTCCCTGTTCCTCTCTCCTCCTGTCTCCCTTGCCTGAGCTCGCTCTCTCACACAGGATTAGGACAATGCTGCCCGTGCCCATGCAGGCACACACACACACACACACAGACACACACACACACACGTAGACACACACAGACACACACACACACACACAGACACACACAGACACACACACACGTAGACACACACAGACACACACACACACACACACCACGTAGACACACAGACACACACACACACACAGACACACACACACACACACACACGTAGACACACAGACACACACACACACACAGACACACACACACACACAGACACACACAGACACACACACAGGCACACACACACACGTAGACACACACACACACAGACACACACACACAGACGCACACACACAGACACACACACACACACACACAGACAGACACACACACACAGACACACACACACCGGTGTGCCGCCCTACCACCCAGTCTTATCTCTCAAGAGCACCTTGGCTAAGTCGAAGAGAGGAGACCCGCCGTCAAAAATGAACTTCTGGATGCAAATGTGTAGATTGTGTCAGTTTGTGTGTGTGTGTGTTAGTCATTCATTCAGACGCTCTTATCCAGAGTGACTTACAGCAAGTACAGGGACATTCCCCTGAGGACAGTAGGTGAAGTGCCTTGCCAAGGACACAACGTCATGTTGGCACAGCCGGGGAATCGAACTGGCAGCCTTTAGATCAGTAGCTGCACCCTACCACTCAGCCACCTGCCTGTTCCCTGTGTGGAAGTCCATCCCTGTGATTTGTCCTTGTCCCTGGGCCTGCAGGTGTTTACAGTGCCTGCAGGAGGGCTTCTGCCCAGCCAGAAGGATATCTGTGGGTCTGTGTGTATTTCTGTGGCTGTGTGGAACTGTGTGTGTGTCTGTTTAGCCTCCATTACAGCGTTAGACAACATGTTGAAATCATTCTGTCAAGTCCTGCTTGGTTTCGCAGTGGATGAATAATGTATTAAAACTTACAGATACTCCATACTCACCTGCCCACTTTCTGTCTCTCTCTCTCCCTCTCTCTCTCTCTCTCTCTCTCTATCTCTCTCTCTCTCTCTCTCTCTCCCTCTCTCTCTCTCTCTCTCTCTCTCTCTCTCTCTCTCTCTCTCTCTCTCTCCTCTCCTCCCTCCCACATCGAGTCCTCTCTCGCCCTGCGTATTGTTTCAGGGCAGACCATCCGCTCTTCCTCTCTGGAGCCAAACCACAGACGCCCCCAACACAAAGGGGTCCCTTGGGGTCCCTGGGGGTCCGCGGCCCCTGTAGCATCTCTCCCTAATCTCGCCTTCTCCATTCCTGGAAGCCCCAGTCAGAGACAGCCAGTCCCCTCCACTTCCCCCGTGACATCAACGGAAAGGGGACAGGAAGAGATCCAGAGAGGGTCCGGGGGGTCTCCCTTCCTGTTCCTGGACGTGTGTGTGTGTGTGGGGCTTGTGTGTGTGCAGGGCGTGCATCACCCGAGCTCTCCGACTCCTCTCTCTGGTTTCGTAGCGTTTGACAGTAGCGTGTTGGGATGTAGTTGCGTTTTTTGGGGGCTTCTTCCAACGTTGCAGAAACGATTTCGAGTTTCATTCAAGCTTTTTGGGCTTGTTGTGTTTTTTGGTGTATCTCAGTAGATTGTTTTTTTCAGGAGGGTGGGCCTGGGTGTAGCGTGAAGACCTTGATTCAGCCTCGGCTGCAGATTTGCAGCTCATCGCGCTCTCGTTGTCCTCTCACTGTTCAAGCTCATCTTTTTCGGAACGTTGCGTGAAGGACAAAGTCTTTTAGGTTGAGAAACATTTGAACTGGACTGGAAACACAGCAGAGACCGTCCCCAAAGCTTCCTGGATCAGGTTTGTGGTCTTAACAGAATACGGTGTAGCAGCTGTGCTGCTGATAATAAAGCTGAGTTGATCTGTTGTGTTTGTCTGGGTGGTTTAAACACTGTCGTCAAGATGGCCGCCCAGCCGTCTGTGTTTCTGTGTATTGCATCACGTAGCTCAGGTTGTAGAGGGACTTGATGTCTAGGGACTAATGTTGCTAACATACAGCCCATTGTGAAAGGAGGGCGGTATGGGCTGTAGTTCAGAAGGTTTTTGAATCCTGTCTCTAGACACTCTAGAACGTGTGTTTATTTATATGGTCCTGTGTTGAACACAGTGTGATGTCTCTGTAGCACCTTATCACCCTGTGATGAGGAGAGAGAGGGAGGGCTTGGTGAGGACTGGTACGTTCATGGTAAATATTGACGCTCTCTCCCCTCTCCCTCCCACTCTCTCTTTCTCCCTTCCCTCCCTCCACCCCCTGCCTTTATTCCTTCCTTCCTTCCTCTTTTTCCCTCCCTCCCTTCCTCTCTCACTTTCTATGTCCCTCCCTCCCTCCCAGACGGACAATGGCAGTGCCTTACATGAGGCAGCTCTCTTTGGGAAGATGGATGTAGTTCGGCTTCTACTGGACTCAGGTGAGCGACCTCAGCCCCCCTCCCCCCCTCCCCGCTGCCTTTTCCCTCACACACACTCCCTCCACCTCCACAAGCACACACCATACACACACACACCACACACACCACCCACACACCACACACACACACCCACACCACACACACACCACACACAACCACACACACCCCACACACCCCACACACCACACACACACCCCACACACACCACACACACACCTCACACACTCATTTCCAGTTAGGCGGTCTTAGACTAAGTGGGTGGATTTGTGACCCGCCAGAAGCTCCATAACTCCTCCCCAGGGCCCAGTAGTGCTGCTGCCCCCCCCCCTCCTCCATCCTGGCATCCTGGTGTCTGCTGTCCCCCCCCCGTAGCGTCATGCTGGGGGTATGGAGGGAGGCCATAAGTGGCAGCTCGTCTCATACTGATTATCTCATCACAGCTGACAGGGGTCGGGGGGGGGGAGGGGGGGGGGGATAACGAGCCTGAGCCACCACTCTGACAGAGCATGCTGTCACCATCCATCACCGAGATGGAGAGGGGTGTGTTTGGGGAGGGGGTGTGGGTGTGTGTAGAAAGAAGTAGAAAGATAGAAATATACAGTCAGGTCATTAAATTTAGACATTGACACAATTTTCATCATTTTGGCTCTGTATACCACCACAATGGATTTGAAATGAAACAATCAAGATGTGCTGTAAGTGCAGACTTTCAGCTTTAATTTCAGGGTATTTACATCCAAATCAGGTGAACGGTGTAGGAATTATAACACATTTTATATGTGCCCCCCCCCCCCTTTTTAAGGGACCAAAAATAATTGGACAAACTAACATAATCATAAATCTAATTGTCACTTTAATACCTGGTTGCAAATCCTTTGCAGTCAATGACAGCCTGGCGTCTGGAACCCATAGACAT